>NW_010729609.1:49145-60984 GCF_000365185.1 Nelumbo nucifera
AAGGCTAAGTGAGCACATAACCTTATTGGACCTAAAGCCCATTTCGAACTGGGCTGATTTGATCAGTTAAATAAGGGGCGAATTCTGAGATTGGATTAGCAGATAGGATTGGGTCTTAACCCTATACACTCAGAGAGTCCAGATCTAAATGTGATTCAGATCTAGAAACCTCCTAATGAGATTAGGAGAAGGCTGATCCAATCTGCAGATAAGATAAGGGTTTACCCTTATCACTTAAAGGGAATTATGATCCAAACATGATTTGGATTAGCAACTCCTAATGGGATTAGGAGCTGATCCCTTTAAGATTATAAAAGGAGGAGGGGGCAACAGCCATTAGACACAGACACACTTCACATCTTGTCTTCAGAGCTGAAATCGCAGAAGAGAGAATTCAGCATTACTGCGCTAAATCTCTCTTGCCGCCTCCTTCTTATTGCCGCCTTATCTACTAGTTCGATCTCCTATTCTCAGTGGGAGCGATCGAGATCAGATCTTGATATCATTCCTTTGTGGAAGGGCTGATTGGAAGTAGTGCTCATGTGTCATCCAGCTGATTCTTGCGAAGGATCCAGTTCTTGTGAAGAACGCTGCTGATTCTGCTCCATCCTGCACTGTGCCATCTTCAGTGGGAGCTGTTTTTGGTTCCTTCCTTGGGCGTGAACACCTCCATTGGGAGATTCTATTTTCTCCGTATCAGGTATATCCCTCTCCTATTGTTTTTGTTCAGATCTGGTTCGGTTCTTGGTTCAAGATTGATCCTTGAAAAATATGATTTTTCTAAAATAAGGGAATATGATTCCCAGTAGGATGGAGAAAAATTTTTGAAATTCGCCCATTCTATTCCGCAAGATTCGGGCATCCATACGATGGATATCTCAACCCTTCAGTTGTGATACTATCCCATTGTCCTTTAAGTAGTCCCTGAATTCATCAAAGAGATACTCGCCACCTCGATCCGATCGAAGGGTCTTAATTTATCTCCCAAACTGCTTCTCGACCTCTTGTCTGAACTCTCTGAACTTTACAAAGGATTCAAACTTGTGTCTCATTAGGTACGCGTATCCATACCGTGAGTAATCATCGGTAAATGTTATGAAATAAGCGTGTTGGTTACGTGTCCTAACACTCATGGGACCACATACATCAGTATGTATAAGGTCAAGCATGCCTGTACATCTTTCAGGTTTACCGTTAAATGGTCATTTCGTCATCTTACCCTGAAGGCAAGGTTCACAGATTGGAAGATCTTCTACAGTTAGAAAATCCAAAGGACCATCCTTTACCAACCTTGTGATACGATCTATGTTAATGTGGCCAAGTTGGTAATGCCATAGGCATGTGGGATTAAGTATATCACGGGTTCTTTTCTTGGGGATATCATCCGACATAGTTTCGGTTATATTAATTTCCAGAAAAGGATGGAGAACATAGAGACCATTCTCAAGTTCTCCGTATGCGAGGAATTTGTTATTTCTTTTGATAGTAATTATATTACTAAAGAGAACAGAATGTCCATCTGCATACAGTTTTGAAACAGAAATCAAATTTCTTCTTAAAGTGGGCACATAAAGACAATCTTTCAGTACAATAATTCCTTCTCTGAAAACTAACTCTACAGTTCCTATAGTTGTAGATGCAACACTTGCAGAAGTCCCCAAGTAAAGAGTCACCTCGACGTCACTCAGTCTTCTGCTTGTCCTGAACCCCCGCAGTGAGTTGCATGCATGAGTTGAAGCCCCGGAGTCAATACACCAGGAAGCAGAAGTTATCAACAAATTGGTTTCTATGACAAAGGATTTGAAATTACCTTGTTTCTTGGTCTCCAGGTACTGAGGACAGTTCCTCTTCCAGTGGTCAGCCTGCTTGCAGAAGTGATAAGCATCTGATGCTTTGTCCTTCCTCTGCCTTTTGGACTTGGTAGCTTTCTTCTAAGGCTTTTTCTTCGCCTTCCTCTTCTTCTTGCCCGATTTGCCTGCTTCAACAAGCATGGCAATGGGCTCATCCTTCTTTATTAGTTCTTCGGTCCTCTACAACATATTGCTGAGTTCCTAGATACTAACATTTAGCTTATTCATGTTGTAATTCATGATGAACTGATTGAAGGAAGGAAGCAAAGAATTTAGGATGGCGTCAACCTTGGTGACATGATCAAGCCCGGATCCAAGTGCCTCAAGTTCATTGATGTATCCCATCATCTTAAGACAATGGTCATGAACTTGCTGGTTCTTGGACATCTGCGCGGTCATGAACTGTTTCAAGACCTTCTGATGAGTAGAACGATTATGCTCCTCATACATTATCCTCAGATTGTCCAAGATATCCTTGGATAATTTGATCTGATCGAGTTGTCGCTATATCGGATTGTCTTTCTATGATGTAGCAGCGGACAAGGGAATTTTTCTCTTCCCACTCTTGATAGTCTCTCCTACGGGCCTCAGAAGCCCTATCACCCGGACGATCCAAAGCAAGGTTTTTAGCTACTTTGTCCAATTTTTCAGACATCAGGACCAATTTAAGGTTACAGTATCAGTCAGTGTAATTTGGGCCCTTAAGTTTGTTGTCGTTCAACAATTTAGCAAATTGTCCGTTTGCCATTTCTGATAAAAAGCAAATATTGGTCCATAACCTTATTTGATTCATGTTATCTACATAGATATGGCTTTTAATCTATGTTCCATTTCCATTTATTCATCTCTGAGATTTCCCTCCTATCTTAGGGATGGAGACTTCGATCTACGTCTCTGAAAATGTGGGAAATCACATAGGGTGCATGGAGCCAACTAATTCAGCTGCATAACCCCACCACCTTTTTGTGAAGGATCATATCCACTCATCTTATGAGCTTTCCCTTTGGCCTCTATCAGACAAGGTTCATTGCCATTTTAGGTTAAACCTTTCTGTCCAGTGAGTGCTCACCCATCATGTTCGTGAACGCCAAGGTACCGTGAGAGAACCTTCCATTTTATGATAGGCCCCTCCCACATCGGTCTATGACGCCCCTATCATCTCATGAAACAATTCAACAGATCCAACAGCAAATGGATAGCCCAATTTTATAGTGCGTTTCCTCATTATTGAATGACCCATCTTCATGTTAATGATGGAAGGCCTTTAGAGAGTTCATCATATGAATCTCCCTATCACATGCACTCATATTTCAGTGGAGGGAATGAAATATTACGCCCTAGTTTAATTTAGGTCAAACCAAAGTGGCTCCCACTAACTTTCATAAAGCCAGATTGGGCCCTAAACAGCTAGGGTTCCGCATGGTTCCTCTTAGGGAGGAAGCTGGTGTGGGGCCCACCATGAAGAGAGATCATCCAATGATCTTAAGGACACCATGGCAATGATGTGCATTCAGTCATGGTGTGCGCAAGAGCCACTATCATTTCAACATGGGCCAAGCACTTATGGCCCATGAACGTTGCACATAACTCATCCATACATCACATGCAGGAACAACATAATTGATCCAATCAATTAATAACTGTAAAACCCATAATTAAAACCCATAAAGATTCATAATATTACTGAATAATATTATCTAGGTGTATGGGCTGAATTGCAAAGAGCAGTTCGGCCCATATAGCTTTTATGCTAAAATTGGGCTAAAGCAGTTTTAACACATTAAAACTGGGTTTAACAGGTATGGGCTGAATTGCATCTTGCAATTAACCATCAACTCCTGGACCCATGAGTGAAAAACTAGGGCTGAGAACAGCCCCCATCGAACCACAAATTCGATCCAACCAGTTTGGTCCAATCTAGTTCGAATAGGTCTAGGGTTTGAATTTTAATTCAAGAACATGATCTGAAATTAAATTACTGATACAAGACATTCAAGAATCAGTAAGAGGACTGTTCGTAGGACTGCTACCCTGCAAAACAAAAGTTAGATCGCAGCATGCAGTTTCCAAAACTGCGAATCGCAAATGGTTGAACCCTAATATGCAAAAATCTCCTAATTGTGTTTTTTGCTTCATTTTCAAAAGAAATAAAATAGAAAACCTAATTTCTATTAATATTACATTAAAATTGAATTCCTACACATTCTGTCTAAAAATAAAAAAAAAAATGTTATTTGCAGACCAAGAATGTAAAAGAACAGCAAAAACGTAGATATCTTGCGCAATTAAAGATTTCGATCTCCACCAGTCGAACAGCCCATAAATCAAGAAAAATATGCAAAACAAGTCTAAATATAATTCAGATTTATAAATATTTAATTTCAAATCAATCGCCCAAAATTTGGGAACCGATTTCTCAGAAAAACGCTAATCTGCGCAAATCGGGTAGAACGCCTTCTGCCTATTTGTGCATTTCCAGATCTAGTTAATTTTGGTTCAAGATTTGAACCTGGCTCTGATACCACTGAAGGGATGAGAGATCCATCATATGGATGGCCAAACCCTGCAAGAAGGTTGGGCAAAATTTCAAAAAATTTCTCTCTCCCACATGGGAATCACATTCCCTATTTTAGAACCTAAACCAGACCAGATATGAAACGAAAAAGGGAGTGGAGGGTTATACCTGATACGAAGTATCAATAACATCTAATGAAGGTGTTCACGCCCAAGGAAAGATCCAAATAATGCTTCCACCAAAGATGACACGGTGCAGGATGAAGCAGAATCAATAGGATGGCTCTTCAGCAAGAACCTGATTCTTCAGTAAGAATCTGATGGAGAGCTAGTGAGCACGACTTCTTATTACCTTTTCTGCCAAAAGGTAATATCAAGAACACTTCTTGATCGCTCCCACAGGTGGAGATCAAACTGGTATGGCAGAAAGAGCAGGAAAGAGCAGAAGACAGGAGCAGTCAAACTGTAGGTTCTTCTCTCTTTGTAATCACTAAACTAAGAATTGTGTGTTGGAGGTTCTCCCTGCTCCTCTATTTATAGCCTTTAAAGAGAGCATCTCCTAATCCCATTAGGAGTTTCCTAATCCAAATCTTGTATTTGGATCTGGATTCTCTTTAAGAGATAAGGATAATCCCTTATCTTATCTACAGATAAAGATAAGCCCTCCTAATGTAATTAGGAGTTTCCTTATTCAAATATTTATTTGGATCTGGACTCTCTGATCTAAATCCCAGAACCGCCCCCTTTTAATTAATCTCATTAAGCCAATTCGAATTGGGTTTTAGGCCCATTAAGTCCATTTGCTCACTTACCCTCCAAAATCCAGCCCAATTGGATATCCTTGTATGGCATGGGACCCAAACATTGATCTCTATATCAGCCACATGGGCTCAGCCCAGCCTCTGTTACAAAGCCTGACCGAATTCACTGTAGGAGATAGTGAACCCCTGAGTCCATCACCATGGGCTCTTAATGGACCCAACATTTACACTAAATGGTCCCTAGGTCAAGCCACCTTATAAAAACCCAAGGATTGTGGGCAGATGCAAGATTAGCCTATCAGGTATTACCCTCAATGGTTTTACACTTAACCTCTTAGCCCATAATGATCAAACACTACCTGACAAGAGAGGACCTCTCCCTTAGCTGTAAGGTGCAGTGTTACATTCTCTTCTCACATGGATCCTGAGAATTAAAACCTTTTGCAAACATTTTGAAACCATAATATATAATATATATATATATATATATTCAATATATAAATATATGTATGTATACTTCTATATAAATATATTTTGCAAAACAAATTTCAACGGTTGAAATCGACTGCTGGCAGTTTTGGTTTCCATCAGAGATAGTGCATCCCCGATCTTTCACTTTGTCCGACAAAGGTGCTGATTTTGTCACTATGATCACCCACTCAGATGAATTCTCAGACGTCCCAACATACCCAGGTTTTGACCCCCTCTAAGGATCTCACTAATTGCCATATCAAAGACAGCCCAATCCGACACCTAGTGCAGTATCATAATTGAGTTTAGTGGTCAGGTGTAATATTCCAGTTTTGCCCATCTATCTCCAAGGTCCAGGGCAATACTGGAATTCTAGTCCAGTTCAGGATTTCAAGGAAACCCACACTGCATGTACCTCAAGTCTCACCCTGGCAGCTAAGACAAGCCACCCCAACCAACTTGGCGGCACATCAGTGTCAGCCTTGGTAGGATAAATCTCCCTAGATCTATCCAACGGCTGTGAAGATTCTAAACTAACATGAGTCTCATATGTGTCCAGTTTAAGGGTATTGCATAGAAGCACACCATGATAACATGAATCAAATATGTACTTTATTCATTTACATTAAATGTCATAATGTACATCATTTTGATTGGAGCTAAGCGCATACACTATCTAATAGTCCAAATGGGCTACTTCTGGTTCACATCAAATAAGAGTGTGTATCTTCTCTTCAGGGTCATTATTCAAAATTCATTGAATTAAAAAGCATGTGCGATAGAATTATATGTTATTGAACAAGGGATTCACTATAAGAAAATCCTTTACTAGAGGGGGTTTGCCCTAGTTTTCTTTTTTCTTTTCCTCTTCTTCCTTTTTGTTGTTTTCTCCTTTTTTTTTGGTTAACAACAATAGTGGGCTATGAACCTGATACTTAAATGGAGTAAGTGACAACTATGATCCTTCATTGCCAGCTAAAAATGTTTATCCAGTGCTGATTTGTCGATTTTTCAAAGATCGAGGAGGTCTTGCTCATTAGGACGATACATGGTATGGGATGGAGGTTACAAATGATGGGTTAAAAGGCTCAAATAACAATTAATGGGAGGCATCAAATGCAAGGATCACATCCCGGAAAATTTGATTCAGGGTCCGATCCCATCTTTATGTTTACAACATTTTTTCTCTTTTTTTTATTTTTTTTACTAAGGCTCTATTCATAGCCATATGGATGGAGATTGCTCTTCATATTCTTCATCAACATGAATCGTGCCTTCTTATTGATCAGGGAGGACTTTATTTTGGGAGAAAATGTAAATAAGTAGGGAAAAATCAAAACTAGCATGTGGGTGTCATCATAAAAGTTCTCATAATGATAAAATCATCTTAAGTGACCCAATTTCTTCTTACTATTTCTTGATTCTTTGTTTGCCAATTCACTTTTGCATTAATCTTCCTTGATAACTACCCCACTTTACTTGAGTATTTCATTCTCACCAAAGCTACCAAAAGTTCATTTTTTTCATTTTTTCTTTTTTTTCTCTTGCGCAATTGCTTTAATCGCATTCTGCTTATTTTGACACCTACTCATTAGAAGGTGTTTATTGCAAAG
Source organism: Nelumbo nucifera (assembly GCF_000365185.1). The sequence goes on from NW_010729609.1 coordinate 56,355, forward strand.
AATAGGTTGATAGGAAGGCTCAAAGGGCCAACTAGGGGATTTTATTACATATTAATAGGATTGAATGCACAAGGTCAAGCAAGTGGCCAAGGATAGCCTCCCTTCATTTCATTATTTACTGCATGTTGCCTTTTGAAAAGCATATATTGAGCATAGTATATGTCAAGCAAAGCCCCTTGGGGCATTCTCCTTCATGTTTCTCTCTTTCTTTTGTTTTCTTTTTTCTTTTCTATTTTTTTGTTTTTTTAGCCCTTTGATGATCCCTAAGGTGCATTCTGTGGGTTTGGCTAGTTTGCCAAAAAAATGTCTAATGTATAATCTTAACTAGTTAACTAGCGACTTTTGCGAATTCAAGGGATCAATGAGGAAAGAGGAACGGCCGAGGATGCCTCCAGTTCTTTCTTTGATTAATCGATAGAGCACTAGGTTAGGAAGGTGTCTTCATTCGGCTTAGGCAATATTCAAAGGGAATGTCCTATGCTTTGGCAGTTGCAATTCTGCTCCAATTTGGACAAGGAGGATGGCTTTATTATGGATTAGGAGGTCAATAGGAAGTTCAACTATAGATCTCTTGATCAACAACTAAATTTCCTCAAGCATGCTATTGGGATTCTGAGAGGAGGCAATCTTTGCCTTCTTTTGTAGCTAGTCAACCCTGAATGGACTAGTCACTACCCTATAAGTAAGCATCTCAGGCGAGGTAAGGAAAAACATGGGAGAAATAATATTTTATTTATGAGAGTGGCCGGACCCATGAGATGGGCTTCTCTACGTACCCCTTTGAAAGGAATCAGGCCAGACGTAGTTCAAAATGCCTTGGAATGGTAAAGAAGAGAGAATAGAAAACTAGATGCAATAACAAAAGGAAACTCTCAATGGTCGAAGATAGGGTAGAGAGCATTGACCCCATGTCTCAAAGATTACATTCAAATTCACGCAGTTGGCTCGACATTATAGATGATACTCAAAACTGATCAAAGAGGACATTCAAAATATGCTGACAAAAGGGAGGACTTAATTCAAAGATGATTCCTGAGGCTTAAGAAATGCAATGAGACCTTGATCAATTAGCTTCTGAACTGCAATCTTGAGCTGATGGCAATTGTCAATGTCATACCCTGGGCTTCTATGATAGTCACAATAGGCATTCTCATCGTAATGCTTTGGTTTACGCACCGAGGGAGGTATCTCCTTAGGCCACTCTAAATATCCATCATTCAGCAAGGTAGGTAACAACTAAGATAATGAACAAGGAAGTGGGGATAACTCCTTTTCTGTTTAGGGAGTTTATTGCGCCCTTGGGGTGTGCTACTGTTGACATGATTGTGGATGCACTGAAGTAGGCACTCCAAAAGAAGGATTAGATGGAGTTGTGGCTGCAAAGCTAGCCGGGTGGCCAGATATGAATTGTACTTCACTTCCTCCTTGATGCTTGGTTCCAAACTTCTTTGTTTCAGAGGTGGTTGCCACTACTCCAACCATCAGTGGGTTAATCCGTCCATGCCTTAGAGATTCTTCAATTCTGACAACTTCTTTTGCCACTTCATTGAAGTCCTTAAGCGGTTGTCCAACTAATAGGGTATGGTAGGGATATTTCAAAGTCTTGACAAAAAGCCTAACCATTTCTTCATTGGGCATGGGGTGTCGTAATTTGGATGCTATTTTACGCCACCAATAGGCATAATCTATGAAAGACTCTAGGATTCTGAGTCATGGACTCAAGATCTGTTCGATCTAGCACTAATCCCATGTTATAAGAAAAGTGGTCTAAGAACGCTTCAGATGCTTGTTTCCATGACTTCTTCTTCTCTTCCTCAAGATTGGCAAACCACATTCTAGCACTCCCAGTCAAGCTTTTCTGGAACATCTGGATCAAAAGCTTCTCATCAAAACCATATTGAAACAAGTCCCTGCAAAAGATTTTAAGTGAGTTTGCAAACAACCTTTTCCATCATATTTCTCAAAATCAAGCATCTTAAATTTCTTGGGCAATTTGGCATCCGGGTACAAGCATAACTCCTTAAACTCCGAGATTCCCAAATTGTGGACCCCCTTTACTTGCCTCATCTCTTCTTTTAACTTTTCTACAACATCCTTGAGGAGGGTTTAGAATAAGGGAGTTGGTGTAGTGAACTTGGGATCATCCTTGCCAAAAAGGGGTACAGAGGGTTGAGCATAGGATTGTTCCAAGAAGCTCAAGGTTGGTTGATGTGGGGGTTGACAGTAGGATTGTTTAGTAAAGCTGCAAGTTGGTTGGGAGGAAGGCTGACAGTAGGGGTGCTCTGTGAAGCTGAAAGCTGTTTAGGGTAAAGCCTAGTGTAACGAAGCAATAAAAACAAAAGGGGAGGTGTAAAGGTAGTATTGGGTGTGGAAGATGTTGGGAATAAAGATGATGTGAAAGGTAGGAAAGTTGTTAAGGGAGGAGGCGGTTGTTAGCACCCAATTTTTGCTAGGTCCGCCGCCTGAGCCTCCAATTCACCCCAAACACTCGATCAGACCCTTCTGACTCTCCGAAACAACCAAAAGCACAGAAAACCCAAGTTTCACCTTATAAGCCCTCAGATCCATCGTTAAACCTACCCGATACCTATCCGATGGCCCCAATTGACCATCACTTACACCTTAGCCATTAGATCAAACACAACCATCAGACGCGGGACATCCCAAAACACCTAACCATGAAATTTGAACTCAAGATTTCTTCGTTCACCCATCCATCAAACAAAGATTCCATTTCGACCATTCTCACACCCACAACGCATATCCACTTGATCCAAACACATCTAAACCAATCAAATTTTTCCAATCACCCCAAAATACTAAAAAACCCCTACGTATGGAATTCCAGCCCAAAACACCTTCATTTACCGTCGATTACACAAATATTCTATTTCAAGGCTCTAGATTTACCGGATTCCAAATCTACTTGATTCAGGCCTAGTTGGCTCAATCTGATTTTACCAATCATCTCAGACCACCCAAAAACCCCACCTAGAGAAATTTCACCCAAAACTGCCTTTATTTTCCCCTTCATCACGAAAAATTTCATTTCGAGCCCCCAAATTAACCAAATTTAACCCTTTCTAGATCTGCCCAATCTAGGCTCAGTTAGGCCAATCTGACCCTGCCAATCAACCCAGAATGTCGGAAAACCCCAACCTACAAAATTTTAGCCAAAAATTCCCTCGTTAACCTATCCATTCAAAAAGATTCCATTTCGACCAATCCTGTTCACTCACGCATCAAAACCCTTCTCAACCATTAAACCCATCTCAACCTGCCAATTTTTTAACCCGAAACCATCCACCATTGGACCAGAACCTCGATTCAACCCCTTGAACCCGATTTGACCCATTTTTATCAAAAATTACCAAAACACCCTTAAATCACTCAAAATTATGAAAATGCCCCAACCTTTCATATAAACTCAACAGTATTTTTCATTCACCCTGATGAATTGAAATCCACTATTCCTCTTCTTCTCCGTTCGAACCTAGACATAGAGCGGCAGCAAACACTGTTCCTCTTCTCTCCCTATTCGAACGAAACTAGCGGCGGTGAATCAACTATTCCTCTTTTCTCCCACTCAAACACCGAACCAGAGCGGCGGAACTAGCGGCGGAGCGGCAGCAACCCCCATCTCCGGCCTCCCTCTCCTTCTTCTTCCCTTCTCACCCCATTTCTCTCTCTCTCTCCCCCTATTGCAGCGGCAGTAGATCTGGACCCAACTCCTCCTCTTCCACCGATCTCTCGCTCTCTCTCCCGAAATCGACCAATCGCTATCTACTCCATTCGAGCCATAGAGAGTGGTGGCAACCTCTGCTCTCGTCCCCTCTTTCTCTCAATCTCATTCACTTGATCTCACTGTTAATCTTCCAAAATGCCACCATCTCCGACAAACTCCACGGGTTACAATCTGAGACTGAAACAAGTATTCTACCCTCTTTGTTCGCCATTTACGAAGTGAAACAGAACGCTGAACACGTCTGAAGTTCGACTTCCATTCTTGGCGTACTGAAATTCAAAGCCCGTATTCTTTTATTCATCATCGGCAGATTTCAGGAGGCCAAAATCCCATCCGAAACCTTCATTTATTCGTCAACTTATGGCATCGGCAAGGACAAATTAGGGAACGATAATTAAACCCACTTGATGCTGCGCAATCTGGCTGCTCCTAGCTGGTGGCAGCTTAGCTTGCAGTAAACAACGGACGTGGAGAATTTGCACAGAAAGAATCAGAGAACCTAGAGGTGCTTACCTGGCGAGGTCGCTCTGATGCTTAAGTCAGTTTGTGCGAGCTAAGAATAATTAGAGAGCAAGAGAGCTAGTAAGCAGTAAAAATGCGCATACCTTGGGCCCCGGGAAGGAGACCTTTATATAATGGAGTCCTCACGGGCATAATGGAGTAGTTCCGAGATGTTTTCCATGATAGAATTTGTTTCCGCATTATCTAGAGATAACGTTATCAGTTTATAAGGCTAATCACCTCCGCCCGAATCGGACGGGAAAATAATGCTTAGTTGTTACGAGGTGTGATTGTTAAACAGTTTTGTATGCCCTTAGCTTCAATCAGAATGATGTACTTTATGAGTTTATTGTAAATGAATAAAGATACATATTTGATTCATGT
>NW_010729610.1:29600-46531 GCF_000365185.1 Nelumbo nucifera
CTTGTGTCAAATAGATTTTGGTTTAGATCTTAGTTTCCCTAATTTGATGATTTTTTTCCAAAATCAGAAAACCCATGGACTATATCCAGATTTCTCATGCTATCATCACGGAGAATATTACTTTTATTTTAGGGAAAATTCCACTTTAGCACCCTGAACMTTGGACCTTGGGGGTAGTGTCAAGTTAGTATCCAAACTTTTAAACGTGTCACTACAGTACCTAAACTTTTAAGAAGTGTCAAGTTGGTCATACCATTAACCGACCGTCCGTTATCTATTGAAAATGTCAAAACTACCCTTCAAAAGAAGACATTGTTCATTGTCTTCTACGTTGAGATTGAACTGGTTAAGGTGTTTGAGATTCTAGACTAATGAAGTCATTGTCTTCTACCTTTAGATTTGAAACACATTCTTGTCTAGTTATTTCTTTGCTTTTAGTTATTGTTACCCTTTATCATATTTCATATTTTTTCTCTTTTTCTTTGAAGATAATTGGTTCAGTCTCAAGGTAGAAGACAATGAGCAGTGTCTTCTTTTGAAGGGTAGTTTTGACATTTTCAATAGATATCAAATGGTCAGTTAATGGCAGGGACCAACTTGACACATTTTGAGAGTTTAGATACTGCAGTGACACGTTTAAAAGTTCATGGTAGTAACTTGACACTACCTCCAAAGTTCAGGGTACTAAAGTGGAATTTCCCTTTATTTTATAGGGTTGTTCTAATTAACAAATGCTTAAGATAACTCCTATAATTAACAAATTGAGAAAAAATGATGCCAATTATATCATTGTAAGCGACGGGAAAATGGCTCACTTGCCACTTGGTCTAGATTTAGAGTCACCACCCATTAATTTAAGAAATAGAGGTGATGGGACCTCCGGGAATAATTTTCAAAAATGTTTTCATTTTAATAATGACTCCAAAGCCCATGGCACTGGCTAACCAGTCCAGGTAAGACTCAGATGGGAGAGGGAAGGGGTTAAGCACCCTTCTCCCAGGTCCAATAGGTSGGGTCCACATGGAATTCTAATAGTAAACAACAATATTAAAGACAATCCTAAATTATATTATTCGGTAGCAAAACTAAAACAATAAGATCATGTTGTTCATTCAACATCTAGCTACWAAGATTTCTGCTCAAAGGAAAGATAAGCAAATTGTTTATGTCAAGAAAAAGTAAAATAAAAAACAATTAAACGAAATAAAATGAAACATGCAAAGTAGTAGTGAATGGATCGAACTTGTGCATTAGAATGAAAGATAAATCAATCCAGATTTAATAAATCTTTTAATATCATCAAACCAAATGCAACTAAATATTAAGACACCACTATCAGTCCATTGATTTGAAAGATTTGGCCAAATACAACAAAGAAAACTTGAACAAACTAAAGATTTTCAAGAAAACAGGAATAAGAAATTAACTATGCAACCAAATTAGGGACAAAAGCTAGAGCAATAAAAGAAAATGAATGACCGGACTGAGGTCTCCCATCCAAGGTTCTGTGGAGAAAGACCCTGTACAGTCGAGAGTGCATGCTTTGCAATCAAATAGAAAAAGAGAAAGAAAACAAAGAAATAGAGGAGAAGACACATTTCACCATGTTATAACTTAATCTCTAGAACAATCAGATGAAGAAGAAGAATAAACAAAATCACGACTGCATTTCTATTGGTATTAATATCAAATAAGAATGRCAAAGTAGTGATAGGAGCCAATAGCAAACTTAATGTCAGATTGGGTTGAAGAATAGATCTATGGGGGTGAACTTGATGGAACCTATTCCATCAATTTGTTCTCCAACCTCTAACTRTTATTGTAAAAAAATAAGAAAGAGAGTTTCAATCAGGTTACCTAAGTAATATATATCCTGGCCATCGATTCGATGCTGTAAACGGGTGAGCTGAACGCACTTCGTAGGTGGAAATCAGAGGGGGTGAACGAGTCCCTCCTGGTGTAGATGTGCTTTAACGATTRTTGAGGCTGGCTGGAGTCGTGTGAACCTCGTGGAATAGTGGAAGCCTCAATTCATTGTATAAAGCTGAAAAAAAAAGGAGATGACGCAGATGAAGCAAGATAGAGGTGATGGCATTGGAGATGAGCCCTTCACAAATCTCATGGAAGTTGAGATTGATTGTTGGGAAAAGGGAAAAGAATCTCACTTCTGTTTTACAGAGACAATGATGAACAATGGTAGGAAGCTTCAGGTTTAGGGAAGAAGAAAAAGAGAGAAATCAAAAAAAAAAAGAGAGAGAGAATCGAGAGGGAGTTCTGATATAGGGGAGAAAACAAAGCCACCGCCGCCTCTGGTGGTTTGATTAAAAGCTCACCTGTCACAAATCTCCATCATCTAAACCTTATTTGACCAATCAGATCCCACCATAGTGTCAGATCCCCAAAAACCCCAACACGTCAAATTTCACAACCCAATACCTCCATTTGACCGTTGAAAAAGTAACATTCCAATTCAGACCCTCTCGTTGATTGAAAAACCATAAGCTAAGACCATGATCTGAACTAAATCAGTTAAACCTACACCTCTAATCAATGATCCATTACTTCCATCTGATTCAAGATGTTCAAAAATGCCTATCCACCAAATTTCATCCCAAAATTCCGCCGTTTGACCCTTGATCAAACAAAGATTTTATTTCAGCAAATCTTATTGATCAGAAGTTGTCAGCCATAGATCTCAATTTTCCTGACCCCATTTGTCCAATCAGAGCTCACCACAGTGTTTAGAGACCCCAAAAACCCCAACACACCAAATTACATGACCAGATTCGTCCATTTGACCATTAAACTAGAGTGATACCATTTTGACGCACAGTATTGAGTCGTCGCATCAGCTATCCAACCTACCATCTTAAGTGGGAGGGGACTGATGTCATGTCCTTACTTAATCCCCTTAAAACACCTGGACCAATGAATTTGGGCCTAATAGGTTTAAAAGGCTCAAAATGCCAAACATACCCCAACTTCAAATCAAGAAAAGGCAAAATAGCATTTAAAAGTTCTTTAAATTTACACTTAGTGCCACTTGCAGTGCAAAATACGGGGCTGCAACATCTGGCATGTCCAATCACTCATTGGATGCACGAAACCCATAAGTAACCACCCAAAATCGAGAAGATTTGTTGAACAAAGAATGAAGGGTCAACTGCAAGCCCTCTCTCAAAATCCTTGCCTATTTAGGTGAAAACACTCTATTGAGCTACAAACACTGTAGCTTGACGAGTTTCAAACCCATCTCCCTCTAAACCCTAAACAAAAACTATATAACCCTAAATCCCTAAACCCTAAACCCCCAAACCTTAAACCCTAACTTCAAAACCCCAATCCTTAAACCCTAAACACTAAACCCTAAACCCTAAACCCTAACCCTAAACCCTAAATACTAAACACTAAATCCCTAAACCCCTAAAACACTAAACCCTAAAGCCTAAACCCTAAAGCCTAAACCCTAACTTCAAAACCCCAAACCCTAAACCTTAAGCCCTAAACCCCATACCCTAAAGCTTACACCCTAAACCCTAAACCCCTAATCCCCTAAAGCCTAACACAAAACCCTAAACCCAATACATAAACCCTAACTTCCAAACCCCAATCCCTAAACCCTAAACCCTAAATCATAATCCCTAAACACCTAAACCCTAAACCCTAATCCCTAAACCTTAAACCCTAAACCCTAAACCAAAAACCCAAAACCCAAAACCCAAAACCCAAAACCCAAAACCCAAAACCCTAAACCCTAAACCACTAACCGGAATCCCTAAACCCCTAAACCCTAAACCCTTCACCCTAAAACCTAAACCGCAACCCCTAAAACCCTAAACCCAAAAACCCCTAAACCCCTAAACCCTAACTCAAAACCCTAAACAACTAAACCCTACACCCTAAACCCTAAACCGTAAACCCCTAAACCCCTAAACCCTAACCCAAAACCCAAATCCCCTAAACCCTAAACCCTAAACCCAAAACCCTAAACCCTAAACCCTAAACCGAAACCTAAACCCCTGAACCCCTAAACCCTAACCCAAAACCCTAAATCCTTAACCATAAATGCAAAAACCTAAACCCTAAACCCTAAAACCAAAACCCCAAACCCTAAACCCCAACCCAAAACCCAAAACCCAACACACAAAACCATCAAACCCTAAAACCCTAAACCCAAAACCCAAAATCCACAACCCAAAACCCTAAACCCTAAACCCTAAACCCAAAACCCAAAGCCCTAAAACCCTAAACCCTAAAACCTAAACCCCTAAAACCCTAAAACCTAAACCCAAAACCCTACACCCTCAAGCTTCAACCCAAAACCCAAAACCCTAAACCCTCAACCCTAAACCCAAAACCCAAAATCTAAACCCTAAACCCAAAAACCTAAACCCTAAACACCAAACCCTAGATCCTACACCCCAAACTTTAAACTCTAAACACTCTACCCTATACCCTCAACCCGAAATTTCAAATCCTAAACCCAAACCCTAAACCCTAAACCTAAACTCAATAATCCTAAACCATAAACCCTAAGCCCCCATACCCTATACACTAAACCCAAACTTCAAAACCCCAATTCCTAAATCCTAAACACTAAACCCTAAATCCTAAATCCCTAATCCACTAAACCACTAAAACCCTACACCCTAAACCCTAAACCCTAATCTGTAAACCAAAAACCCTAAACCCAACCCAAAACCCTAAACCCAAAATAAAAAACCCAAAACCCTAAACTCCAAACCCAAAACCCCATACTGTAAACCCAAAACCCTAAACCAAAAATCCAAAACCCAAAACCCTAAACCCAAAATCCAAAACCCAAAACACTAAACCCTAAACCCAAAATCCATAACCTAAAACCCTAAACCCAAAACCCTAAACCTAAACCCTAAACCCGTCAACCCTTAACCCTTAATCCTAAACCCTAAACACCAATCCCTAAACCATAAACCCTAAACCCCAAACCCAAAACCCTAAATTCAAAACCAAAAACCCTAAACCCTAAACATTAAACCCTAAACACCAAACCCAAAATCCTACACCCCAAACATTAAACTCTAAACACTCTAGCCTATACCCTCAACCCGAAACTTCAAATCCTAAACCCAAACCCTAAACCTAAACTCTATAATCCTAAACCATAAACTCTAAACCCCCATACCCTATACACTAAACCCTAACTACAAAACCCCAATCCCTAAATCCTAAACCCTTTGCCTAATCCCTAAACCCAATATCCAAAACCCAAAACACAAAACCCTAAACCCTGAACCAAAACCTAAACCCCTAAACTCTAAACCCCTAACCCTATACCCTAAACCCTAAACCCAAACCCAAAACCCTAAACTCATAAACCCTAAACCCTAAATGCTAAAACCATAAACCCTAAACTCTGAACCCCTAACCCTAAACTCTAAACGCTAAACACTAAACCGTAAACCCCAAACCCAAAACCCTAAACCCCTAAACCCTAAACCATTAATCCTAAACCCTAAACCTTAAACCCTAACCCAAAACCTTAAACCAAAACTATATAATCCTAAATCCCTAAACCCTAAACCTCCAAACCTTAAACCCTAACTTGAAAACCCCAATCCTTAAACCCTACACACTAAACCCTAAACCCTAAATAATAAACACTAAATCCCGAAACCCCTAAAACACTAAACCCTAAACCCTAAACCCTAACTTCAAAACCCCAAACCCTAAACATTAAGCCCTAAACCCCATACCCTAAAGCTTACACCCTAAACCCTAAACCCCTAATCCCCTAAAGCCTAACCCAAAACCCTAAACCCAATACATAAACCCTAACTTCCAATCCCCAATCCCTAAACCCTAAACCCTAAATCATAATCCCTAAACACCTAAACCCTAAACCCTAATCCCTAAAACTTAAACCCTAAACCCTAAACCCTAAACCACTAACCGGAATCCCTAAACCCCTAACCCCTAAACCCTAAACCCTACACCCTAAAACCTAAACCGCAACCCCTAAAACCCTAAACCCCTAAACCCTAACTCGAAACCCTAAACCACTAAACCCTACACCCTAAACCCTAAACCGTAAACCCCTAAACCCCTAAACCCTAACCCAAAACCCAAATCCCCTAAACCCTAAACCCTAAACCCAAAACCCTAAACCCTAAACCCTAAACCGAAAACTAAACCCCTGAACCCCTTAACCCTAACCCAAAACCCTAAATCCTTAACCATAAATGGAAAAACCTAAACCCTAAACCCTAAAACCTAAACCCCAAACCCTAAACCGCAACCCAAAACCCAAAACCCAACACCCCAAACCATCAAACCCTAAAACCCTAAACCCAAAAACCCAAAATCCACAACCCAAAACCCTAAACCCTAAACCCAAAACCCAAAGCCCTAAAACCCTAAACCCAAAAACCTAAACCCCTAAAACCCTAAAACCTAAACCCAAAACCCTACACCCTAAAGCTTCAACCCAAAACCCTAAACCTCAACCCTAAACCCAAAACCCAAAACTCTAAACCCTAAACCCAAAAACCTAAACCCTAAACACCAAACCCTAGATCCTACACCCCAAACTTTAAACTCTAAACACTCAACCCAATACCCTCAACCCGAAATTTCAAATCCTAAACCCAAACTCTAAACCCTAAACCTAAACTCTATAATCCTAAACCATAAACCCTAAGCCCCCATACCCTATACACTAAACCCAAACTTCAAAACCCCAATCCCTAAATCCTAAACACTAAACCCTAAATCCTAAATTCCTAATCCACTAAACCACTAAAACCCTAAACCCTAATCTATAAACCCAAAACCCTAAACCCAACCCAAAACCCTAAACCCAAAATCAAAAACCCAAAACCCAAAACTCCAAACCCAAAACCCCATACTGTAAACCCAAAAGCCTAAACCCAAAATCCAAAACCCAAACCACTAAACCCTAAACCCAAAATCCATAACCTTAAACCCTAAACCCAAAACACTAAACCTAAACCCTAAACCCGTAAACCCTTAACCCTTAATCCTAAACCCTAAACACCAATCCCTAAACCCTAAACCCCTAACCCTAAACCCTAAATTCAAAACCCAAAACCCTAAACCCTAAACATTAAACCCTAAACACCAAACCCAAAATCCTACACCCCAAACTTTAAACTCTAAACACTCTAGCCTATACGCTCAACCCGAAACTTCAAATCCTAAACCCAAACCCTAAACCTAAACTCTATAATCCTAAACCATAAACTCTAAACCCTCATACCCTATACACTAAACCCTAACTTCAAAACCCCAATCCCTAAACCCCAAACCCTTTGCCTAATCCCTAAACCCAAAATCCAAAACCCAAAACGCAAAACCCTAAACCCTAAACCAAAACGTAAACCCCTAACCCTATACCCTAAACCCTAAACCCAGACCCAAAACCCTAAACTCATAAACCCTAAACACTAAATGCTAAAACCCTAAACCCTAAACTCTAAACCCCTAACCCTAAACTAGAACCCTAAACACTAAACCTTAAACCCCAAACCCTAAACCCTAAACCCCTAAACCCTAAACCCTTAATCCTAAACCCTAAACCTTAAACCCTAACCCAAAACCCTAAACTCCTAAACCCTAAAATGTAAACCCTTAACCCTAAACCCTAAACGCTAAACCCTAAACCCCTAACGCTAAACCCTAAACCCTAAACACTAAACCCTAAACCCAAATCCAAAAATAGTAAACACTAAACACCAAACCCAAAATCCTACAGCCCAAACCTTAAAGCCTAAACCCTATACCCTGAATCCAAAACTCTAAACCCTATATCTTCATACCAAAAATCCAAATCCTAAACCCCAAACCAAAACTCAAAAATCCTAAACCATAAACACTAAACCCCGAAGCCAATACACTGAACCCTAACTTCAAAACCCGAAACCTACACGCTAAACCCTGATCCCTAAACTCTAAACCCAAAACCCTAAAACCTAAACCCCTAAGCTACTAATCCACTAAACCCCTAAAACCCTAAATCCTAAACCCTAAACCTTAAACACTAAACCCTAAACCCAAAATCCAAAACCCAAAACCCTCAACCATAAACCCTAACCCGAAACCGTAAACCCCTAAACCCTAACCCCTATACCCAAAACCCAAAACCGTAAACACAAAACAGTAAATCCTACACCCAAAACTTTAAACCCTAAACCCTATACCCTAACTCCCAAACTCTAATCCCAATACCTTCAAACCAAAACATCAAACCCTAAACCCAAACCCTAAACCCTAAACCTAAACTCTAAAATTCTAAACCAAAATCTCTAAACCCCCAAACCCAATACACTAAACCCTAACATCAAAACCCCAATCCCTAAACTCTGAACCCTAAACCCTAAACCCAAAATCCACTAAACCCCAAAAACTCTAAACCCTAAACCATAAACCATAAACCCTAAACCTTAAACCCTAAACCCCTAAACCACTAAACCCCAAAAACCCCAAACCCTAAACCCAAAACCCTAAAGCCTAAATCCAAAACCCTAAACCATAAACGCTAAACCCAAAACCCTAAACCCAAAACCCTAAACCGAAACCCTAAACCCCTAAACCCTAAACCCTTAAGCCTAAACCCTAAACCCTAAACCATAACCCGAAACCCTCAACTCCAAAACCATAAATCCTTAACCCAAAACCCCTAACCCTAAACCCTAAATTCAAAACCCAAAACCCTGAACCCTAAACATTAAACCCTAAACACCAAACCCAAAATCCTACACCCCAAATTTTAAACTCTAAACACCCTTGCCTATACCCTCAACCCGAAACTTCAAATCCTAAACCCAAACCCTAAACCGTAAACCTAAACTCTATAATCCTAAACCATAAACTCTAAACCCCCATACCCTATACACTAAACCCTAACTTCAAAACCCCAATCCCTAAACCCTAAACCCTTTGCCTAATCCCTAAACCCAAAATCCAAAACCCAAAACGCAAAGCCCTAAACCCTAAACCCTAAACCAAAACATAAACCCCTAAACTCTAAACCCTTAACCCTATACCCTATACCCTAAACCCTAAACCCAGACCTGAAACCCTAAACTCATAAACACTAAACCCTAAATGCAAAAACCCTAAACCCTAAACTCTAAACCCCTAACCCTAAACTCTAAACCCTAAACACTAAGCCCTAAACCCCAAACCCTAAACCCTAAACCAAAACCCTAAACCCCTAAACCCTAAACCCTTAATCCTAAACCCTAAACCTTAAACCCTAACCTAAACACCTAAAACCTAAACCCTTAACCCTAAACCCTAAACGCTAAACCCTAAACCCCTAAACCTAAACCCTAAACCCTAAACACTAAACCCTAAACCCAAATCCAAAATTAGTAGACCCTAAACACCAAACCCTAAATCCTACAGCCCAAACCTTAAAGCCTAAACCATATACCCTGAATCGAAAACTCTAAACCCTATACCTTCATACCAAAAATCCAAATCCTAAACCCTAAGCCAAAACTCAATAATCCAAAACCATAAACACTAAACCCCAAAGCCAATACACTGAACCCTAAGTTCAAAACCCGAACCCTACACGCTAAACCCGGATCCCTAAACCCTAAACCCTAAACCCTAAAACCTAAACCCCTAACCACTAAACCACTAAACCCCTAAAACCCTAAATCCTAAACCCTAAACCTTAAACACAAAATCCTAAACCCAAAATCAAAAACCAAAAACCCTCAACCCTAAACCCTAACCCGAAACCGTAAACCCCTATACCCAAAACCCAAAACCGTAAACACCAAACAGTAAATCCTACACCCAAAACATTAAACCCTAAACCCTATACCCTAAATCCAAAACTCTAATCCCTATACCCTCAAACCAAAACATCAAACCCTAAACCAAAACCCTAAACTCTATAATTCTAAACCAAAATCTCTAAACCTCCAGACACAATACACTAAACCCTAACATCAAAACCCCAATCCCTAAACCTTAAACTCTGAACCCTAAACCCTAAACCCAAAATACACTAAACCCCAAAAACTCTAAACCCTAAACCATAAACCCTAAACCCTAAACCTTAAACCCTAAACCCCTAAACCACTAAATCCCAAAAATCCCAAACCCTAAACCCAAAACCCTAAAGCCTAAATCCAAAACCCTAAACCTTAAACGCTAAACCCAAAACCCTAAACCGAAACCCTAAACCCCTAAACCCTAAACCCTTAACCCTTAATCCTAAACCCTAAACCCTAAACCTTAACCCGAATCCCTAAACTCCCAAACCATAAACCCTTAACCCTAAACCCCAAACCCTAAACCCCTAACACTAAACACTAAACCCTAAACCCTAAACACTAAACCCAAAACCGTAAACCCCAAACACCAAACCTAAATCCTACACCCCAAACTTTAAAGCCTAAACCCTATACCCTAAATCCAAAACTCAGAACCCCATACCCTCAACCTGAAAAGCCAAATCCTAAACCCTAAACCTAAACTCCATAATCATTAACCATAAACCATAAACCCCAAACCCAATACACTGAACCCAAAGTTCAAAACCCCAATCCCTAAACGCTAAACCCAAAACCCAAAACCCTAAACCCCTAACCCTAAACCCTAAATTCAAAAACCAAAACCCTAAACCCTAAAGCCTAAACCCAAAACCCAAAACCCTAAAGCCTAAACCCAAAACCCAAAACCCTAAACTGAAACCCTAAAGCCCTAAATCCTAAACCCTTAATCCTAAACCGTAAAACCTAAACCTTAACCCAAAACCCTAAACTCCTCAACCCTAAACCCTTAACCCCAAACCCTAAACCCTAAACCCCAAACCCTAAAACCTAAATCCTAAACCCAAAACCCTAAACCCAAAATCTAAAACCGTAAACCCTAAACTCGAACTCAAAACCCTAAACCCCAAAACCCTAAATGCTTAACACAAAACCCTAAACCCTAAATCCTAAACCCTAAAGCCTAATCCCAAAACCCTAAACCGTAAACCGAAATCCTAATCCCCTAAACCCTAAACCCTTAATCCTAAACTCTAAACCCTAAACCTTAACCCGAAACCCTAAACTCCTCAACCCTTAACCCCAAACCCTAAACCCTAAACCCCAAACCCTAAACCCTAAATCCTAAACCCAAAACGCTAAACCCAAAACCCTAAACCCAAAATCCAAAACCCTAAACCCTAAACCCGAACTCGAAACCCTAAACCCCTAAACCCTAAATGCTTAACACAAAACCCTAAACCCTAAACCATTAACACAAAACCCTAAACCCTAAACCCTAACCCTAAGCCCCAAACCCTAACACAAAACCCTAAACCCAAAATCCAAAACCCAAAACCCTAAACCCTAAATCCTAAACCCTAACTCAAAACCGTAAACCCAAAAACACTAAACTCTAAACCCTAAACCACTAAACCCCTAAAACCCTAAACTCAAAACTCTAAACCCTAAAGCCTCAACCCTAAACACTAAACCCTAAACCCAAAACTCTATACCCAAAACCCTAAACCCTAAACCCTATATCCAATACCCAAAACCCAAAACTCTAAACCCTAAATCCTAAATCCTAAACCCTAAACACCAAACCCTAGATCCTACACCCCAAACTTTAAACTCTAAACACTCTACACTATACCCTCAACCCGAAATTTCAAATGCTAAACCCAAACACCAAACCCTAAACCTCAACTCTATAATCCTATACCATAAACCCTAATCCCCCATACCCTATACACTAAACCCAAACTTCAAAACCGCAATCCCTAAACCCTAAACACTAAAGCCTAAATCCTAAACCTCTAATCCACTAAACCACTAAAACCCTAAACCCTAAACCCTAAACGCAACCCAAAACCTTAAACCCAAAACCCTAAACTCGAAACCCAAAACCCCATACTCTAAACCCAAAACCCTAAACCCAACCCAAAACCCAAAACCCTAAATCCAAAACCCAAAACCCTAAACCCAAAATCCAAAACAGAAAACACTAAACCCTAAACCCAAAATCCATAACCTAAAACCCTAAACCCAAAACCCTAAGCCCGTAAACCCTTAACCCTTAATCCTAAACCCTAAACACCAATACCTAAACCCAAAACCCTAAACCCTAAATCCTAAACCCCTAACCCAATACCCTAAATTCAAAACCCAAAACCTAAATTCAAAATCCAAAACCCTAAACCCTAAACCCTAAACCTTAAACATTAAACCCAAAAAACCATAAACCCTAAATCCCCAAATCCTATACACTAAACCCTAATTTCAAAACCCCCCCTAAACCTTAAACTCTAAACCCTAAACCCTAAATCCTAAACCCTAAACCCCTAATCCACTAAACCACTAAAATCGTAAACCCTAAACCCAAAATCCTAAACCCCAAACCCTAAACACTAAACACCTTACCCTAAATCCTACACCCCAAACATTAAACCCTTAACCCTATACACTAAATCCAAAACTCGAAACCCTATACCATCAACCCGAAATGCCAAACCCTATACACTAAACCCTATCTTCAAAAACCCAATCACTAAACCCTAAACCCCAAAACCACTTAACCCCAAAAACCCCAAACCCAAAACCCTAAAGCCTAAACCCAAAACCCTAAACCCTAAACCCTAAACCCATAACCGAAAACCCTAACCCCAAAATCCAAAACCCTAAACCCTAAACCCTAACTCAAAATCATAAATTCCTAAACCCTAAACCCAAAACCCTAAACAATAAACTCCAAGCCATAAACCACTAAACTCATAAAACACTAAACCCTGAACCCAAAACCCTAAACCCTAAGGCCTCAACCCTAAATCCTAAACCCTAAACCCAAAACCCAAAACCCTAAAACATAAACACTAAACCCAAAACCCAAAGTTCTAAACCCTAAATCCTAAAACCTAAAACCTAAACACCAAACCCAAGATCCTACACCCCAAACTTTAAACCCTAAACACTCTACCCTATACCCTCAACCCGAAATTTCAAATCCTAAACCCAAACCCTAAACCCTAAACCTAAACTCTATAATCCAAAACCATAAAACCTAAACCCCCATACCCATACACTAAACCCACACTTCAAAACCCCAATCCCTAAACCCTAAGCACTAAACCCTAAATCCAAAACCCCTAATCCACTAAACCACTAAAACCCTAAACCCTAAACCCTAAACCCAAATCTGTAAACCCAAAACCCTAAACCCAACCCAAAACCCTAAACCCTAAATCCAAAACCCCATACTGTAAACCCAAAACCCTAGCCAAACCCAAAACCCTAAACCCAAAATCCAAAACCCAAAACCCTAAACACAAAATCCAAAACCCAAAACCCTAAAACCTAAATCCCAAATCCAAAACCTAACCCTAAAACTCTAAACCTTAAACCATTAACCCTAAACCTTAAACCCTAAACCCTAAACCCTAAACCCTAAACCCCAAAACCTAAATCCTACACCCAAAACATTAAACCCTAAACCCTATACCATAAATTCAAAACTCTAAACCCCTTACCTTCCAACCGAAATGCCAAATCCTAAACCCTAAACCTAAACTCTATAATTCAAAACCCTAAATCCCCAAACCATAACTTCAAAACCCCAATAACTAAACCTTAAACTCTAAACGCTAAACCCTAAACCCCTAATCCACTAAACCACTAAAATCCTAAACCCTCAACCCTAAACCATAAACCCAAAACCCTAAACCCTAAACCCTAAACACTAAAAACCGAACCTTAAATCCTACACCCCAAACATTAAACCCTAAACCCTATACCCTAAATTCAAAACTCGAAACCCTATACCATCAACTCGAAACGCCAAACCCCATACACTAAAGCCTATCTTCAAAAACCCAATCACTAAACCCTAAACCCTAAACCCCTCAACAACTAAACCCCAAAAACCCCAAACCCAAAACCATAATCCCTAAACACTAAACCCTAAAGCCTAAACCCTAAACCCTAAACCCAAAACCTAAAACTCAAAACCCTAAACCCTAAACTCAAAACCCAAAACCCTAAACCGAAACCATAAACCCCCAAACCGTAAACCCTTAATCCGAAACCCTAAACACTAAACCCTAAAAACTAAACCCAAAACGCAAAACCCAACATCGTAAACCCCAAACACCAAACCTAAATCCTACACCCCAAACTTTAAAGACTAAACCCTATACCCTGAATCCAAAACTCTAAACCCTATATCCTCAACCCGAAAAGCCAAATCCTAAACCCTAAACCTAAACTATATAATCTTAAACTATAAACCGTAAACCCCAAACCCAATACACTGAAACCAAACTTCAAAACCCCAATCCCTAAACCCTAATCCCTAAACACTAAACCCTAATCCCTAAACCCTAAACCCTAAACTCTATAATCCAAAACCATAAACCCTAAATCCCCAAACCCTATACTCTAAACCCTAACATCAAAACCTCAATCCCTAAACCATTAACTCTAAACCCTAAACCCTATATCCTAAACCCTAAACCCCTAATCCACTAAACCACTCAAATCCAAAACCATAAACCCAAAACCCTAAACCCTAAACACTAAACACCAAACCCTAAATCCTACACTCCAAACATTAAACCCTAAACCCTATACCCTAAATCCAAAACTCGAAACCCTATACCATCAACCCGAAACGCCTAACCCTATACACTAAAGCCTATCTTCAAAAACCCAATCACTAAACCCCAAACCCCTAAACCACTAAACCCCAAAAACCACAAACCCTATACCCTAAACCCTAAAGCCTAAACCCAAAACCATAAACCCTAAACCCTCAACCCAAAACCCAAAACCCTAAACCCAAAATCCAAAACCCAAAACCCTAAACCCCAACTCCAAACCGTAAACTCCTAAACCCTAAACCCTAAACCCAAAACCCTAAACACTAAACTCTAAACCCTAAACAACTAAACTCGTAAAACCCAAAACCTTGAACCCAAAACCCTAAACCCTAAAGCCTCAACCCTAAACCCAAAACCCTAAAACCTAAACCCTAAACCCAAAACCCAAACTCTAAACCCAAAACCCTAAACCCTAAACACCAAACCCTAGATCCTACACCCCAAACTTTAAACTCTAAACAATCTACCCTATACCCTCAACCCGAAATTTCAAATCCAAAACCCAAACCCTAAACCCTAAACCTAAACTCTATATTCCTAAACCATAAAACATAAACCCCCATACCCTATACACTAAACCCACACTTCAAAACCCCAATCCCTAAACCCTTAACACTAAACCCCTAATCCACTAAACCGCTAAAACCATAAACTATAAATCCTAAACCCTAATCTGTAAACCAAAAACCCTAAACCCAAACCAAAACCCTAAACCCTAAATCCAAAACCCCATACTCTAAACCCAAAACCCTAAACCCAACCCAAAACCCTAAACCTAAAATCCAAAACCCTAAACCCAAAACCCTAAATCCAAAATCCAAAACCAAAAACCCTAAAACCAAAACCCCAAATCTTAAACCTAAAACCCTAAACCCAAAACCCTAAACCCGTAAACCCTTAATCCTTAATCCTAAACCCTAAACACCAATCCCTAAACCATAAACCCAAAACCCTTAACCCTAAACCCTAAACCCTAAACCCCTAACCCTAAACCCTAAATTCAAAACCCAAAACCCTAAAGCATAAACCCTAAACCCAAAACCCTAAAGCCTAAATCCAAAACTCTAAACCCTAAACCCTATATCCTAAACCCTATACCGAAACCCTAAACCCCTAAACCCTATACCCTTAATCCTAAACCCTAAACCGTAAACCTTAACACGAAACCCTAAACTCCTAAACACAAAACCCTTATCCACAAACCTTAAACCCTAAACCCCAAACCCAAAACCCTAAACCCTAAATCCAAAACCCAAAACCCTAAACACTAAACCCTCAACCCAAAACCCTAAACACAAAATCCAAAACCCAAAACCCTAAACCCTAAACCCTAAACCCAAAACCAAAAACCCTAAACCCAAAATCCAAAACCCTAAACGCTAACTCAAAATCATAAATTCCTAAACCCTAAACCCAAAACCCTAAACACTAAACTCTAAACCCTAAACCACTAAACTCCTAAAACCCTAAACCCTGAACCCAAAACCCTAAACCCTAAGGCCTCAACCCAAAATCCTAAAACCTAAACCCAAAACCAAAAACCCTAAAACATAAACACTAAACCCAAAACCCAAAATTCTAAACCCTAAACCCTAAAACCTAAACCCTAAACACCAAACCCTAGATCCTACACCCCAAACTTTAAACTCTAAACACCCTACCCTATACCCAAAACCCGAAATTTCAAATCCTAATCCCAAACCCTAAACCCTAAACCTAAACTCTATAATCCTAAACCATAAAACCTAAACACCCATACCCATACACTAAACCCACACTTCAAAACCCCAATCCCTAAACCCTAAGCACTAAACCCGAAATCCAATACCCCAAATCCAATAAACCACTAAAACCCTAAAGCCTAAACCCTAAACCCAAATCTGTAAACCCAAAACCCTAACCCAAAACCCTAAACCCAAAATCCAAAACCCAAAACCCTAAAACCTAAACCCCAAATCCATAACCCAAAACCCTAATCCCGTAAACCCTTAAGCCTTAATCCTAACCCCTAAACACCAATCCCAAACCCCTAAACGCTAAATTCAAAACACAAAACTCTAAACCCAAAACCCTAAACCCTAAACCCAAAACTGAAACCCTAAACCCTAATCCCTAAACCCTTAATCCTATACCCTAAACCCTAAACCTTAAACCGAAACCCTAAACCCCTAAACACTAAACCCTTAACTCCAAACCCTAAACCCCAAACCCTAAACCCTAAAACCTAAATCACAAACCCTAATCCCTAAACCCTAAACCCAAAATCCAAAACCCTGAACCCTAAACC
>NW_010729611.1:0-23613 GCF_000365185.1 Nelumbo nucifera
AAAGTGAGTAGATGGACTTAATGGGCCTAAAGCCCAATTCGAACTGGCTTAATGAGATTAATTAAAAGAGGGCAGTTCTGGGATTTAGATCAACAGATAGGATAAGGGATTATCCCTGTCCACTCAGAGAGTCCAGATCTAAGTAAAGATTTGGATCAGGAAACTCCTAATTAGATTAGGAGGGTTGATCTTTATCTGCAGATAAGATAAGGGATTATCCATATCTCTTAAAGAGTGTCCAGATCCAAATACAAGATTTGGATTAGGAAACTTCTAATGAGATTAGGAGAACCTCTTTTTAAGGCTATAAATAGGAGAGTAGGGTGAACCCTCAGAACACATCAGAAATCATCTAACAGACTGTTGAATTCAAGAGAGAGACAACACCGTTTGACTGCACTGTCTCCTTCTCTCCTGCTCTTACCGCCATACCAGTTCGATCTCCACTTGTGGGAGCGATCAAGAAGGGTTCTTGATATTACCTTTTGGCAGGAAAGGTAATTTAAAGTCGTTCTCACTAGCCCTGCATCGAATTCTTCCTAATGAATTCAGTTCTTGCTGAAGAACCATCCTGTTGATTCTGCTTCATCCTACACCGTGTCATCTTCGGTGGAAGCCGTCTTTGGATTTTTCCTTGGGCGTGAACACCTTCATTGGTGGTTATTACTACTTCATATCAGGTATATCCCTCCACTCCCTTTTTGGTTTCAGATCTGGTTCGGTTTGGTTTCAAGATTGATCCTTGAAAATGTAGTTTTCTAAAATAGGGAATATGATTACCACATGGGAGAGAGAAATTTTTGAAATTTTGCCCAACCTTCCTGCAGGGTTCGGCATCTCATCCCTTCACATCTACCTCGAGATTCAACACCACCAGAAAGGTCGATATGTGGAGTGGTCAATATGATCACAGGAGGCTCTATAGTGGTAGGGTGCAACATGGTGGTGGGGAAGAACATAGTGAAGGAGCTCGAGCACAAAGACAAGAACCAACCGAAGCATTCTTGGGTGGAGAAATTCATCTACTTCATCGAGGACGACCTTCGCAGGATCCAGTATCTGGATGATGATGTCCTCACTGTCAAAATTATCATTAATGACTTCGAGGTAAAGTGGATTTTGATCAACTCTGGAAGTTCGATAGATATTCTTTTCTTAGAAGCTTTCGAGAAGATGTAGCTGGAGTGGATGGACTTACAACCAGTGAACGCATCCCTCGTGGTCTTCAGCGAAGATGTGGTGATGCCTTTAGGAAGAATCAAGGTGCCAATTATAGCAAGGTCAAAGCCTAATGTAGTCCGGTTTGAGTACACCTTCTTGGTGGTTGCCACCCCGTCCCCCTATAATGCAATTTTAGGTCGGCCCATTCTGCATGCACTTCGTGCGGTGGTTCCGACCTATTACCTCTTGATGAAATTTTTGACGAGGTATGGAATAGGGGTCGTATGGGTCTACTAGTTGGAATCTCGAAAGTGCTACGTCGCGACACTGAAAGGCAAAGCAAAATTGGCAGGCAATGTTGAGCTGGAGCCACCCCCCAAGCATATAGACGTGTGAGCTCAACCCATGGAGGATATAGTCCTCGTCCCAGTCTATGATACCGAGCCCACAAAGACTACCTAGATCGGAGCTCACCTAAAGGAACAACTTTGGTCTACACTAGTAAGTTTTTTACTTGGTAATTTAGATGTTTTTGCATGGTCGGTAGCAGAAATGCCTGTCATAGACCCATCAATAATAACTTATAAATTGAATGTGGACCCTTCAGTCAGACCAGTTAGGCAATGAAAAAGGAACCTCGCCCCAAAGAGGTGGAGGGTAGTAGATGAGGAGATCGGGAAGCTCCTTGCAGCAGACTTTATCAGAGAGGTCCAATACCCGAGATGGGTAGCTAACCCCATGCTCATGAAGAAAGCTAATGGAAAGTGGCACATGTGCGTCGACTACACCGACCTCAACAAAGCCTGCTGAAAGGACAATTTCTCATTCCCAAGAATAGAATCCCTAGTAGACACGACCTCGGGGCATGAGTTGCTGAGCTTCATGGACGCTTACTCCAGCTACAATCAAATCCGGATGGACCTAGACAAATAGCAAAAAGATAGCATTTGTAACTGAGTTAGGGCTATACTACTATAAAGTTATGCCCCGTGGACTAAAAAACACTGAAGCAACTTTCTAGTGCCTTGTAAATAAAGTTTTTGCACTACTTATTGGAAATAAAGTAAAATGTTATGTAGATGACATGGTCGTGAATACCCAATTTTTGAACTCTCTTATAGATGATTTAAATGTTATTTTTCAAATTTTAAGAAAGTATAACATGAAGCTCAACCCAGATAAATGTGTCTTCTGGGTCATGTCTGGAAATTTCCTTGGCTATATAGTGCACTGACGTAGCATCGAAGCCAAATCGGAGAAAATCCAAGCAATCTTAGATATGAGACCACCTAGGTCAATAAAAGAAGTACAAAGGTTAACTGGACGAATTGCCACCTTGAACCGGTTTATGTCTAAGTTGGTCGGGTGGTGCTTACCCTTTTTTAAGGTTATTAAAAAGAACAAGGACTTCAAGTGGACTGAGGAGTGCTAGCTCGCATTCGATGAGGTCAAAAGGTACATAAGTTCACCACCTATGTTTACTCAACTTGAGTCAGGAGATAAGCTAAAACTCTACCTTTCTGCGAGTGACGAGGTAGTGAGCTCGGTATTAATAAGGGAAGTAGACCGGGTCCAAAAACCTGTCTATTATATAAGTAAGGTTTTGCATGCATCTTAGACTAGGTACCCCGACATTGAGAAGCTGGCCTTTGCCTTAGTCTTGGCAGCTCGAAAGCTATGTCCTTACTTCCAAACCCATACAAGTATTGTGTTAACTGATCGGTCTCTGAGGCATGTCCTTTAGAAGCCTGAGGTCTTAAGATGGCTAACGAATACGACATCCGGTTCGAGTTACGCCTAGCAATTAAAGTGCAAGTCTTGGCGGATTTTGTTGCCGAGTGTACATTCAACACGCTGACCCTTGAGGTGACAAAGCCAGTTAACACGTCGGAGGCATCAACCGGCATGACACCCGTCCTGGCCAAGGAAGTCCTGACTTGGGATGAGGAGCCTTGGATCCTCCACGTTAAGGGCTCATCTAACCTGTTAGACAATGTATGCCCTTAGCTCCAATCAGCTTGATGTACATTATGACATTTATTGTAAATTAATAAAGTACATATTTGATTCATGTTATTGTGGTGTGTTTCTATGTAATACCCTTAAACTGGACACATATGAGACTCGTGTTAGTTTAGAATCTTCATAGCCATTGGATAGATTTGGGGAGATTTATCCTGCCAAGGCTGACACTGATGTGCCGCCAAGTTGGTTGGGGTGGCTTGTCTCAACTGCCAGGGTGAGACCTGAGGTACATGCATTGTGGGTTTTCTTGAAATCCTGAATCATACCAAATTGTAGTGTTGCCCTGGACCTTGGAGACAAATGGTTAAAACTAGAATGTTACACCTAACCCCTAGACACGATTATGGTACTACACTAGGTGTCGGATTGGGCTGTCTTTGATATGCCAATCAGTGAGATCCTTAGCGGGGGTCAAAACCTGGGTATGTTGGGGCAGTCCGAGAATTCACTTGAGTGGGTGATCATAGTGACAGGATCAGCCCCTTTGTCGGACAAAGTGAATGATCGGGGAAATGCACTCTCTCTGATGGAAACCTAAACTGCCGGTAGTGGATTTCAAATGTGTTTGAAATTTGGTTTTGCAAAATATAGTTATATAGAGATATACTTATATGTTATGTTTCACAAATTGTTTGCAAAAGGTTTTAATTCCTGGGATCCATGTGAGTAGAGAGTGTAGCATTGTACCTTGCAGCCAAGGGAGTGGTCCTCTCTTGTCGGGTAGTGTTTGATCATTAATGGCTGAAAGGTTTAAGTGTAAGACCATTGAGGGTTATACCTGATGGGTTAATATTGCATCTRCCCACAGTCCTTGGGCCTTCATAAGATGGCTGGACCCAAGGACCATTTAGTGTAAATGTTGGGCCCATTAAGATACCATGGTGATGGACTCAAGGGTTCATTATGTCCTACAATGAATCCGGCCAGACTTTGTAACTAAGGCTGGATCGAACTCATGTGGCTAATATGTAGATCAAGATAGGGTCCCATGCCATACAAAGAGAGCCAAGCTAGCTAGCATTAAAAGGAAGAGAGCCTAAAAGCTTAATGGGCCTAAAGCCTATTTCGAACTAGGTTAATTGGATTAATTAAATAGAGGCAAATCTGGGTATGGATCAGCAGATAAGGATAAGAGGATAACTCTTATCCACTTAAAGAGTCTAGATCCAAATAGAGATTTGGATCAGGAAATTTCTAATTTTATTAGGAGTAGCTGTTCTTGATCTGTAAATAAGATAAGGGCTTATCCTTATCAATTAAAGAGTTTAGATCCAAATAAAGATTTGGATCAAGAGACTCTTAATCAGATTAGGAGATCATCTCTTTAAGGCTATATATAAAGAGTAAGATGGATCTAAAAGGATCTACAAAACACAACATAGTTTGAATGTTTTTGCCTTCAGTTTTCTCTCTCTACTCTTGCCACCCTACCCTTTTTGATCTTCATTTCTTGGAATTGATCAAGATTAGATCTTGATATTGTTTCTTGCTAGAAGAAACAATTATGAAACTGTGCTCACTACCCCATTCGATTCTTACTGAAGAATCAGAAGTTCTTGGTGAAGAATTACGTGTTGATCCTGCCTCATCCTAAGTTGTGTCATATTCAGTGGAGGGATGCTTTGGTACATTCTTTGGGCGTGAACACCTACGTTGGGAGGAACATTTTTGTGTGGATTCCGTTTCAGGTATACCTCTCCCTAATCTTGGTTTCAGATTTGGTTTGGTTTGGTTACAAGAACGAACCTTGAAAATGCAATTTTCTAAATTGGAAATACGATTCCCAAATAGGAGCAAAGAAATTTTTGAAATTTTGCCCAATCTTTCTGCAATGTTCGTTCGTCCATATGATGGATCTCCTATCCCTTCATAACTAGTGAGGAAGTAGAGTTGGGCTAATACTCTATGAACCTAGCGAGGTGAAGCTGGAGTTCTTTCTCTGGTTTGCGTTTGAGGCATCGAAAAATGAAACAGAGTATGAGGCATTAATAGTCATGTTGACTTTGGTTGAAGAGTTCAGCGTGAAGCACGTCATGGTGTGTAGTGATTCTTAGCTGGTCGTGAACTAAGTGAATGAATAGTACGAGGATCGGGAGCCTGCCATGTCGGCCTATCTAGCCAAGGTGAGAGAGCTCCTGCCCGGCTTCCACTCTTGGTTTATCCACCAAGTACCGAGGACGGAGAACGCAGAGGTTGATGCGCTTTCGAAGCTGGCTAGTGCAATAAACGTCACAAAAAGGACGGTGTATGTTGAAGACCTGCCGTGACCTAGCATTGCCAGAGCGGTAGAAGAGGTCGCTCTTGTGTTGGCAACAAAACTAAGCTTGATTATCTGCTCCACAGAACCCTACTAGCAGATTGCAACATAGCTTGGAGGGTAGAGTGTCAGTCTGCTCGTTATGTCCTTATTGGTGAGCAGCTATATAGGAGATCACGCTCCCCTACCTGTGCTGCTTGCGACCTTTAGAGGCAAGCTAGGTGCTACACAATATCCATGAAGGTCTTTGTGGAGGACACCTGGGGGTAGGGAGCTTGCCCAAAAGGTACTAAGGCAAAGCTACTACTGGCCTACAAAGAAGGCGGATGCACTTGAGCTCATCCGGAAGTGTGAAAACTACTAGAAGCATGCCAACATACTTCACCAGCCCACTGCCAACCTCAAGTACTTGACCAGCCCATAGCCTTTCACCTAATGGGGAATAGAAATCCTCGATTCATTCCCACCGGTAATCGGGCAGAGAAGGTTCTTGGTCGTGGTAGTTGACTACTTTATGATGTGGGTGGAGGCCGAGTCACTGGCGATAATCACAGCCTGAAATGTACAAAACATTTTCTAGAAGAACATAATATGTAAATTTGGACTCCTGAAGGTGCTGATATCCGACAATGGGAAGCAGTTCGAAGACATAAAATTCCAGAACTTGTGTGTCGAGATGGGGATTTGACAAAATTTTACTTTGGACAGGCTGAGGTGACAAACAGGGCAATCCTCTACGGACTCAAAGCTCAGCTCTCCTGAGATAAGGGTTTGTGGGTAGACGAATTACCCAGTGTCCTTGGTACCTATTGGACTACAATCAAAATGATAAGTAGAGAGACTCCATTCAACTTGACGTATGGTACAGAGGCTTTCATTCCTACTAAGATCGAAGTACCGATCTTGCGGTTAGAGGTGTATGACAAGGAAGCTAATGATCGAAGAAGTGTGCGACTTGACCTATATTTGTATTGTGGGTTACCAACAGCGACTAACTTGGTATTATAATGCTCGAGTCAAGTGATGCCACTTCCGATTTTGCGACCTTATACTCTAGAAAGTTATGGTGCCTGAGCCGAGCATAGGCAAGCTGGGACCGAACTGGGAAGGTCCATACAAAGTACGATGGGTGTTCGAAGATGGAACATACAAGCTCGAAACGGTGGAAGGGAGGCAGGTACCTCGTGCCTGGAATGTTAGCAACCTCAACTAGTACTATCTATAAGCTCAAGAGTTAAGCATCTGCGAATTCAACCAGATAATCAAAAATTTCACAAAGTATGAAGGACTATCCGCTTCGATGACCTAGTCAAGTACATCGGCAAATCATATTTCAAAGAGAATTCAAAGGGGATGGCAAGTCACTTTGTGCCTAGAGGCCCCCAGTCCAACCTAACTTTGACCTCGGCGGTCTAATAAAGCCTAGTCACTTTGGCATATGGGTAGTTCTAGTATATCTTTAATTATGCCTAGTTGGCACATAGGCAGTTTGGATTATATGCCATACTATGCCTAGTTGCCTCAGCAAAAAGACACTTCTGGTTTACCCCCTACAGCTTTTAGTCAATTTGATACTAGGCACCTCGAGTAAACCTATACTTAGTCTATTTTTTGAATCTTTAAGTTCTAGCAAAGTATTAAAAGAAGAGATGGACATGAAGTAGGAAAGAGATATATGTTTTCATTGAAGTTCATCAATAATTACATCGATGTAGTAAAAAACAGAAAGAAAAAGGAAAATTCTTTAGACCGAGCTTGGAGGCTCGGCATGTTACATATATACAACGCGGTAAAGGTTTCAAACATCTCGAGGTTCCTCATCCCTGTCTCTACTAGCAACGACAACACCCTCATTAGTGGCTTCCTCCTCCATAACATCCTTATCAGCGATCTCCATATCGGTTTCCTCCCTGACATCCTCGATGATCTCATCATCCTCCTCCTCCTCAGAGTTTGGGTCCTCGTCGACCTTGTCAGTCATCTCCTTGGTGCAAGCAAAGAAAGTGATGGGTCCGAGGCCGAGCTCGGGGTACATCGGCCTCACAAGCATTCGATAGAGCTTGAAGCCCTTACAGAAAGCCGAGGTGCCATAGTCCTACCTCTCCTTAAGAAAGCCCGATGAGGCTTTGTACTCCTTGATGGCATGGATCTTGGCCTCCTCAATCGTGTCAATAAGAATGGCCTCCTTACATTCGGCCAAGGAAGCTTCTTTTTCCTCGAGATCTTTCTTGGGTTTCGCATTGTCGAGCTCCAGCTCCTCGACATGCTTTCGCTTAGACACTAGATTGTCAKTTAATTTGATGATAACCTCAACAACTTTCTCTACTCTGGACTTGTACTCAGATGATACCGCCTTAGCCTCAACAACCCTTGCGAGGTGCCGCTTAGATTGCTTAATGAAGGTATGTTCCACGGAGTTGATCTGCAGAAGAAGATAAATTCGTTAAGAATAAGAAAGCACTTCGGTAACAATACAGTAATGGGCTTGAGGACTTACCACCATGGCACAACACATCACTTTGGCGCCTAGCTCAGTAGGATGCATTGCAGTCATGTTGGAGACTAGCTCAGGAAAGATGGCCTCCTGGCTTTTGTAAAGGCAGGTCTGGGCATCAATGATGGACTGCCTCTCCTCGGGGACTTCCCCCACAGAATTGTCCCCGGGGTGTTTAGGATGCACCTTGGGTGATCGGGCCACCTTGGGATGGTGTTGCGACTTTTTCTCCTAGTCGTCCTTGACCAAGTTGATGACTAGAACTACCTCAGCCTTGGTGGAGGCAACGGGCTTAGTAACTTGGTGTGTCCGGAAGTGCGTCGTTAAATACTCTGGAACACTAGTTTAAACAATTATAATTTTTTTCCAATTTGTTAAACAACTACTAACGTAGTAAATGGGTGAGAACGGGTCATATCCACAGGGAAGCAAGTGAAAAATTAATATATACTCAGATTCGGACAAGAGAATGCAATCGGGAATGGCAGAAAATACAAAATTAAAATCTATTATTACTGAAATTAAATGTTTCAATTTTAAACAAGACAATAAATAAAAATCAGAATTTAATAAAGTATGGGAATCAACAAAGGAAATAAATAAATAAAATGATCCAAAATCTGGATCCGGTGGTAGTAGCTGCAGATCGGCCAGACAGCTTGTAGAAACCCCTCCTGACAAGAACCAGGCGTCCGTCCTTTCTACAACCCTCAAACCCCTCGAGACACCTTAGCCTTGAACTGAACGAATTCAGATCTGCAAAATAGTGAAACAAAAAAGAATTAAATCTAAAAGATTACAGAAATAAAAATAATAGAAAAGAAAATAAAGAAAAGAAAAGAATGGTTGATCAGATCCAGTGGCGGTAGTTGTAAAATGGTTGAACAGCTTGCAAGAACCCCTCTTGACAAGAATTGGATGTCCTCCCCTTCTACAACCCTTGAACTCCTCAAGAAACCTGAGCCTTGTTAATTGGGTAAATTGACCAACCCCTTCTCCAGGGCCCCTACGGTCCTTTTTATAGAGAAGGGTGGATATAATTGGGAATAGAGAGAAAGAGGGGGTGGCAGTTGGGTTTTAGCAAAATTATGGGTGCCCTAGGGTTTAGAATGAAGKGTTAGGACGGTTCTAAGGTGATCCTACGGCTAAGAAGAAAAGGAGAAGGCACCCAATATTATGTAAGGCTGAGATTTAATGGCTAAATGCTGAATGGTGAAAATTAGAAGTTAGGTGGCTCCTAGGGTTAGAATGCTAAAAAGAGAGTGCCCTAGAATGGATGGTGGAGATTAGAAGAGATGTAAGGTGAGGATTTAGTAGTTAGGGGCGGCTAGGGTTTGTTAAGAGTGAAAAGAATGGGTTAAAAGGCACCCTAGGGCTTGATAAGGCGTGGGTAGCATGCTAATACAGTAGGAGGGGCGCCAAATTGGGTTTAGCAGCTAGGGGGCACCCTCCTGCTCTCACTTTTTCACAAAAACACCCCCTCTCTCAGCTTGACTTCACACCAGCTTCCCAAAAGCTGCATTTCAGCCATGAAAAGTTCCTAGTTTCCCCAGAATTTGCACAAAGACCCTTAGGGGCAACAACATTGCATTTAATTGGGAAAAGTGCACATCCTGACTATTGTAAGGCCGAAAATGCCCCTGAATTGATGCCCTTAAGGCATCAAAATGCAAAGTTATCACACCCCCAACTTAAACATTGCTAGTCCCTTAGCAATGCATCCTTAAAATTACACTAAGCACAGAGATCCTTCCCATCTCAAGATCATCTTGACAGAATTAGTCAAGCATCTTGATTCCAGAATTCTTAAACTTTGTATAAATCGGTATTGGGCTTAAGGGGTAAAACTGTCCTACTTTGAATATTATAGAAACTTAGCTTAAAAATCTTATATACCCTTCCATTTGCAGACTGTCTTGATAAGCTGAGATTGATTTTTTGAAATCAGGTGGTTATTCTTCTTATCATTTTTTATTGTGGATTTCTACCCCTGAACTTGATATGCATACTTTTTTTTTTGTTACCTTCAACCATTTTATGCGAATCTCGACACTTACCTTAGGTGAAGAGACCCGGTTACTAAGTGTTAGGTGATTGTCTTTGGCAATCCCTTTTTCGTTTGACGCAAATCTCAACACTTGACTTAGGTGAAGAGACCTACTTACTAAGTCTAGGGTGTCAATTGACCTTTTATTCTCTTTTTTTTTCTTTTTTCTTTTTGCATTACTGTGTTCAGGGTAGTCCACTATTTTTAACAATTTGAAGAATTTTTGTCTAATTTCTCCATCTTTCTCTTCTTATTTTGGCAGGGGCAAGCTTGGGAGTATTTTCCAATTTCTAAATGGTTTCGACAATATTCAAATAAGACCAATTTTGACTCCTATCACTTGCTACCATTTTCAACAAAATTCAATATTCTTTTATCAGTTTCCTCAACTTTTTCTGTTTGGGAATTTCTTTTAATGGAAAAAAATTTAAAATTTTCAGTGAAATTTTAATTCTACATATTTAAAGGCTTAGCTTCTCATTTTTTTTTTCAATTTTTTCTTTCTCTCTTCATCCCCTAACTTAAATGCCATTGTCCCTAATGGCATGACTAGAATGATGCAAAACGGATTTGGGCCAAAGGTAACAATGAATAAGGTTTTCCTGTGGGGTTCAAGGTCTTCCACCTAGTCTCGAATCAAGAAAAGAAAAACAAGTACTAAAAGCAAAAACACTAAAAACTATGTTGGGTTGCCTCCCAACCAGCGCTAAGTTTAATGTCTTCAGCCGGACACATTCACACACTGTTCCGATCTATACTCCCCGACTCACTTTCATCTTCCGACAGACTGGGTTCAGATTGGGCTAACCACGGGGTAGGCAGGGCATCTAAAAGATCATCCACTATATCCACCTTTCACTCATCTTCCCCTAGGTTTGGATACTTAGAGGCACTAAAAATGTTTAATCAGACTTTCTGCTCCTCTAATGAAATGTCCATTTCTCCTGATTTACAGTTGATATTTGTATCGATCATTGATAGAAATGGACATCTTAAGATTATCGGGATGTGGTTCAGTTCCTCGGTTAGGGTCATGTCTAGGATGATGAAATCCAATGTGAAGTGACAACCCTCTACCCTGACAATGACGTCCTCAATAACACTTAGAGGAGTCTTGATTGACCAATCAATGAGTTGTAGAATTACCAGGGTAGGTTCTAAATCGTCGATCCTGAACCTGTCATGAATGGACGGAAGCATATTTATACTGACTCCTAGATCCAATAAGGCCCGATCAAAGGTGATTCCAAAGATGACATAGCTTATGAGAGGAGCACTAAGGTCTTTCATTTTTCAGGGAAAGTGGTTTAGGAGAGCTGCACTAACATCTACCAAGAGCATTATTCTTTGTGGTGCCAATCATGGCTCCATCATTTGAGTACACAACTCTTTTAAGAACTTGGCATAGGCCGGGATATGTTGGATCGCGTCAAGGAGAGGGACGTTAATATGGACTTCCCTGCTCTCCTCGTTGTGAGTCTCTTTCTTCTTTCGCACCAGCCCGACTGTGTGTACAATTGGAAAGGGAACTATGGGTTGGTTCACTAAAGGTTATTCTTCTAACGTTTTCTTTCCTTCTTCTTCTCCCCCCAACTTAGGGTCTTCCTACTCCTTTTCTTCTTCAATTTTCTTTTTCTCACATGGGTCCTCTAAAATCATCTAACTCCTTAAGGTTATAATAGCCTTGGTATTTTTAGGCTAAGGGTTCTTAGGAAGTGGTTGAATTTGTTGTGGAGGAAAACTCGGTGGCTTATTTCTAAGACTGACAACCAGTTGACTTTGTAACTGCCCTACTCCTCTCCTCTTCTTGGCTTTGGCTAGCTGTCCAATATGGCTCTCTAATCTATCGATGGACTGTTGTTGATTTAGGATCAGCTACTGAAGCTGCATGAATTAATCATCTACTGTACGGGTTTGAGGAGGTTGAGGGTAAGCCTGATACGGTTGGACCGGTTGGTTCCTAGGGTACACCTGTTGGAATGAACTCTGTACTTGTGGCCTTTGAAATTGTTGGACCATGGAGTTAGATGGATGATGATACTACTGGGACTGTGTATGTRTTTGCTAGGCCATGGAGTTACACAACTTCCTTTGGTTAGCCAGGTAAGAGGTGGAGATGTGGGAGGCTCCCCTTGCTCTCGCAAGGACCTAATTAAGTGACCACAAAACCCGCTTAGGCGTAGCTATTTAACCTCTTTCCTTAGACACCAACCGTCGGTTATGGAATGTAATCACAAGTTTCCCTAAAATTCAACACACCTTTGAATCAAATGTGAGGCTTCCCTAAAGGACCTTACTATCCAAATTTTAAATTAGGGTTTAGGGTAAACCGCACATGAAGGGTGGTGATTTTTGGGCCAAGGAAGGGTGATGAAATCCCCACCTTATCTTATTTAAGTTGGATGCCCTTAAAATGGAGTAACGGAAAGACAAAATGAACACAACAAATGCAACTAATTACAATGCATGAGCAATTAATTCTAAAGTGCAATTAAGCAATATAACATAAAAGAATAAAATAAACTAAGCAAGAGAAGCAATAAAGAAACCTAGCACATTCACAACTAGCTATGATAATCAATTAAATAAACCTATATGATACATGCTCTAGATTATGAAACCCTAAATGTTGGGATGCCAAAAACAAAAAAAAATTGATTTCTTTTTTATTTTTAATTTTTATTTAATTTTTTTATTTTTAAAATTCAAAATTTTAAATTTCAATTTCGAAATTTGAACTTCATGTTCAAATTCAAATTCAAATTCAGATTTGAATTTAAATTTAAATTCAAAATTTAAAAATTTGGACAATTTCCTTTTTTAACAATTGATTATTCAATTAAAGCACTAATAAAAAAGAAATTAAATAAGGCAACAAATAATTATAATAAACAGAAAATAAAAGAAATAATTATGCTAAAAATATTAACAACTACCAAAATAAATTCTAACAAAAAAATTACTACTCTAAAAATTAAACTGAAAACACAAAAAAAAAGAAGATTATGCGGCAATAAAATAAAAAAATGAAATAAAATAAACAATTTTTTTTTCTGTTTTTTTTTTTGAGATAAAAGAAAAACACAAACCTAATAAGACCAAAAATTCGAACAAGAAATTAAAATAAAGAAGGAAAATAGATGTAGAAACAAAACGAAAGACAAATAATACTAAATAAATAAATCGGATCTAAAAAAATTAATTAAAAATTAAAAAATCACTATATTATAAAAAAAGAGTTTGAAAATAAAAGCAAAAAAAATAAAAATAAAATGGGACAACTACACCTGAAACGCGATCCAATTTCTCTTCTCTTCTCTTCCGTCCCGTAGTCCCACAATGCTCCGGTACCCCACCTTTCGCTATTCCGTCCTACAGAATCAAAGAGAAACAAGAATTAAATTGAGATAACGAATCAAGTAATAAAACGAAAATAAAATAATAATGAAACAGATCCGAATAAAGCAAACAAAAATTTTTCTTCGTGCTTCCCTGGCAATAACGCCAAAAACTTGGTGTATCCGGAAGCACATCGTTAAACACTCCAAAACACCAATTTAAACATTTATAATTTTTTACCATTTCTTAAGCAACTACTAACGTAGTAAATGGGTGAGAACGGGTCATATTCACAGGGAAGCAACTGAAAAATTAATATATACTTAGATCTGGACAAGAGAATGCAATCGGGAATGGTAGAAAATACAAAAATAAAATCTATTATTGCTGAAATTATGTGTTTCAAATTTAAACAAGACAATAAATAAAAATCAGAATTTAATAAAGTGTGGGAATCAACAAAGGAAATAAATAAATAAAATGATCCAGAATCTGGATCTGGTGGCGATAGCTGCAGATTAGCCGAACAACCCCTCCTAACAAGAACTGAGCATCTGCCCTTTCTACAACCCTCGAACCCCTCGAAACACCTTAGCCTTGAAATGAACGAATTCAAATTTGTAAAACAGAGAAACGAACAAGAATTAAATCTAAAAGATTGCAGAAATAAAAATAATAGTAAAGAAAATAAAGAAAAGAAAAGAATGGTTGATCACATCTAGTGGCAATAGTTGTAGAATGGTTGAACAGCTTGCAGGAACCCCTCCTGACAAGAATTGGGCGTTCTCCCCTTCTACAACCCTTGAACTCCTCAAGAAACCTTAGCCTTGTTAATTGAGAGAATTGACCAACCCCTTCTCCAAGGCCCCTAGGGTCCTTTTTATAGAGAAGGGTGGATATAATTGGGAATAGAGAGAAAGAGGGTGGTGGCAGTTGGGTTTTAGCAAAAATATGAGTGCCCTAGGGTTTAGAATGAAGGGTTAGGATGGTTCTAAGGTGATCCTAAGGCTAAGAAGAAAAGGAGAAGGCACCCAATATTATATAAGGTTGAGATTTAATGGCTAAAGGCTAAATGTGTGAAGATTAGAAGTTAGGTGGCTCCTAGGGTTAGAATGTTAAAAAGAGAGTGCCATAGAATGGATGGTGGAGATTAAAAAAGATAGAAGGTGATGACTTAGCAGCTAGAGGCGGCTAGGGTTTGTTAAGAGTGAAAAGAATGGGTTTAGCAGGTAGGAGGGGCACCAAACTGTGTTTACCAGCTAGGAGGCGCCCTCCTACTCTCCGTTTTTCACAAAAACACCCCCTCTTTCAGCTGGACTTCACACCAGCTTCCCAAAAGCTTCATTTCAGCCATGAAAACTTCACAATTTTCCCAGAATTTGCACAGAGACCCTTAGAGGCCACAACATTGCATTTAACTGGGAAGTGGGGCACATCTTAACTATTCTAAGGCTGAAAATGCCCCTGAATTGATGCCCTTAAGGCATCAAAATGCAGAGTTATCATAACTACTACTCGAGATGTGTCTCTACGGTACACTTTTCTATTCCTCTTCTTGTTCTTCATATCCGAGAGCAACCCCATAGTTGAAAGATCCGACATGTTGCCTACAAAAGAAGGTCAAAAGTTAGCTCAATTAGTATGAAGCAAATTAATAAAAATTAAGTATGGATAACTCTACATTTTGATGCCTTAAGGGGTAGCATTTCAGGGGTATTTTCGGCCTTAGAATAGTCAAAGTATGCCCTTTTCCCAGTTAAATTCAAAGTTGTGACCTCTAAGGGTCTCTGTGCAAATTCTGGGCAAAACTGGGAAGGTTTCATGGCTGAATTGTAGTTTTTGGGAAGTTGGTATGAAGTCCAGTTGAGAGAGAGGGTGTTTTTGTTGAAAATTGAAAGCAAGAGGGTGCCTCCTAGCTGCTAAACCCAGTTTGGTGCCCCTCCTACTGTATTTGCATGCTCCCCACCCCTTAGCAAACCCTAGGGCACCTTTTAACCTATTCTTTTCACTCTTAACAAACCTAGCCACCCCTAACTGCTAAATCCTCACCTTCCATCCCTTCTAATTTCCACCATCCATTCTAGGGCACTCTCTTTTTAGCATTCTAACCCTAGGAGCCACCTAACTTCTAATCTTCACCATTCAGCCTTTAGCCATTAAATTTCAGCCTTACATAATATTGGGTGGTTTCTCCTTTTCTTCTCAGCCTCAGGGTCACCCCAAAACCATCCTAACCCTTCTTTCTCTCTAATCTCAATTGTATCCACCATTCTCTATAAAAAGGACCAAAGAGCTTCTGAGAAAGGGTTGGATTCTGCCCCTAGGTAAGACGGAAGGCTGATCTTGAGAAGTTCAAGGGTAGAGGAAGAGGAGGGATTCTTACTTGCAGTTCACCAACACCACTATTGCCAACTCTGGAATCGGATCCCAACCATTTTACATTAGTTTTAGATTTAATTTCTGTTATTTCAATTCCAGTTTTGCTATTTCCTTTCTGCAATTTATTTTCATTCTGTTTGATCTTCATTTTCTTTTTGTCATATCTAGAATTCGGCCAAGTAAGACGGAAGGCCTAGCTCGAGAAGTTCGAGGGTCGAAGGAGAGATCCGAAGATTGCTACCTCTGGTCGGATTACAGACATTTTAATTAGTTTCTTATCTATTTATTACTACATTTATTTTTTTTTCTGCACTTTTAATTTCTGCAATGTTCGAATTCTGTCTTTTTCAGTTTAATTATTTAATTTTTATATTTTTGCACTTTCATCCTATGTTCTCTTGTTCGGATTTGAGTACGTATTAATTTTTTCCTCGCTTCCCTGTGGATACGACCCGTTCTCATCATTTTATTGCATTTGTAATTGTTTGAGAATCGGAAAAATTTT
The DNA here is from genome assembly GCF_000365185.1 of Nelumbo nucifera. The sequence continues at coordinate 16,208 of NW_010729611.1, forward strand.
ATAAATGTTTAAACTAGTGTTCCAAAGTATTTAGCGACACGCTTCCGGATCACAACAAGTTTTTGGTGCCGTTGCTGGGGAAGCACGGAGAAAAATTTTTATTTACTTTTTCCGGATCTGTTTCATTATTTTTTCCTTTTCGTTTGATTACTTGATCCGTTATCTTAGTTTAATTTTTGTTTCTCTTTGATTCTACAGGACGGAATAGCGAATGGTAGGGTACTAGAGCATTGCGGGATTGCGTTTCAGGTGTAGTTGTCCCATTTTATTTTTAATTTTCGAAATCCTTGTTTTGGTAGAATAGTGATTTTTGAATTTTTGAATTAATTTTTTTCCTCCGGATCCAATTTTTTTAGTATTATTTTGCTTCCATTTTGTTTCTATATCTATTCTTCTTTCTTTATTTTAATTTCTTGTTCAACTTTTTTTGCTTTATTAGGTTTGTGTTTTTCTTTTATTTCAGATTTAAAAAAATCAATAGAAAAACAAAAAAAATGTTTATTTTATTTTCTTTTATTTCATGTAGCATAATTTTCTTTTGTTTATTTTATTTTTGGTTTAAATTTTAGATTCTTTTTTTCTTTTATTTCAGATAAAAAACAAAAAAAACAAAAGAAAATAAAAAAAAAGAATTTTGTTTATTTTATTTTATTTATTTTTGCAGCGTATTTTTCTTTCGTTAATTTTATTTTCGTATTAATTTTTAGATTTTTGTTTTTCTTTTATTAATTTTTTGGTTTAAGTTTTTTAGATTTGTATTTTTTTCTTTTATTTTATCTATTTATTGCATAATTTTCTTTTTGATCATTTTATTTTTAGTTTAATTTTCAGATGAGCAATTAGTTTGTTAAAATTTATTTTTGGTAGTTGTTAACTCTATTTAGTACAATTAATTGTTGTTTTATTTTCTGTTTGCAATTATTATTTGTTGCTTTATTTAATTTCTTTTCTTTTAGTTGTTTGATTGAATAATTAATTGCTAAATAGGAAATTGTGGGAACTTTTGAATTTGAGTTTAAATTTCAAATCTGAATTTAAATTCAAACTCAATTTCGAATCTGAATTTTAATTTGAATTTGAATTTCAAATTTCGAAATTTAAATTTTAAATTTTTAAATTTAAAAAAAATTGAAAAGAAAAAATATTTAAAAAATTTAAAATTTTAAAAAATTCAAATTTAAATTTTAGGAATTTAAATTTCAAATTCTGAATTTGAATTTAAACTTCCAAAATTTTAAATTTTGAATTAATATATATATATATATAAATCAAAAAAATGTACTGTTACTATTACACCTTCATTGGGAATTACTATTACTGTTTTCTCCTTGGGTGTGAACACCTTCATTGGGAGTTACTGTTACTCTGTATCAGGTATACCCTTCTCCTCTCTTTTGGTTTCAAATCTGGTCCGGTTTGGTTCAAGATTGATCCTTGAAAAATGCAGTTTTCTAAAATAGGGAATGCGATTCCCAAATGGGAGAGAGAAATTTTTGAAATTTCGCCCAACCTTCCTGTAGGGTTCGGCCATCCATATGATGGATCTCTCATCCCTTCACATAGGATATTATACTTGCAACATTTTGATATTTATTTTTGTCTTTAAACATTATTTTTGAATTTATCAATATTTTTTAGTGAGCACTCCATATTTTAGGGAATTGGGCTCATGTGGTTCAAATAACTACAACTAAAAAATGTAATTGTTTGAACCTTGTTTATTTTATTGAATTCTTATTTTTGATATTGTTATGCTATGGGTAGGGGTGCCAGCTAAATTGGGTAGTGATAAATTTTTTATATTGGTCTTCATTTTCTCATGAGAACCAATAGCTATTATTATGTGCCTTAATCTACATGAAATTTCTCTTTGAATGGGATTTGAAGAGTTTATTGATCAGGAACCAAAATTTCTCTCTAAATCATTATATGCTAAAGTCAAACTTAGGTTTAAAGAGTCTATTGAACCACTATAGTAGGGATAATTAGCCTTTGTTTGGAAAGATAATTAGCTAATGCATTCCCTAACTTGTCCACACAAATTAACAAAAATACTAGTAGATTTTGTTACCTAGCTTCCTTTTCATTTTTTCATTGTATATTGCATATTTAATTAAATCATCAAAGTAACCCTTGTTTTAATTTCTTTTTGTATTTCTTTGTCGGTAAAACATGCGACGAGCAACTCTTAAAGGATGGCCAAAGACAAGGGATAATTCTTTTATATTTAGAACTTTTTTAAGGGAAATTTGACATTTGTAATACATTTTAAACAATGGATGTATTTTTCTTTTGTAGAACAATGGATGTATTCAAATTATACATGGCAAGTATTTTCTTATTACAATAATATAACAATTTGCTAAAAATTATTATATAATTTTCATGTGATGTATGAATAAAACAGGTGTTGCTTTAAAGTGGCAGTTATAATTGTTGTTATTTTACTATTTTATTTGGAATATAGCCACAATTTTTCTCTAGATTCAAACAATTAGCTATGGTTTTGCAAGAAATCATGGCTATAGATTTCAGCTTTTAGCCATTGTTTCTCAAAAACCATAGCTATAGGTTGATATATATAGCTTCGGTTTTATAGAAAACCATAGTTATAGCTTGGCATATCTAGCTACGGTTTTTCAAGAAATTGTGGCTATAGATTACATCTTTTAGCCACGGTTTTTAAAAAACCGTAGCTATAAATTAAAATATTTAACTTCGGTTTTAGTAATTGAAAACCATGGTTATAGGTTGATACATTTAGCTATGGTTTTATAACAAACAGTAGCTATAAATGGGAGAATTTAGCTACAGTTTTATAGAAAATCGTGGCTATAGATTTAGATATAGCTACGGTTTAGCCCGTGGCTAAAGGTTCATTTGGTTTACATCCATCCTTTAGCTACGAATAGATACCGTAGCTATAGATGAGTTATAGCTACGGATTAGTTAAACCGTAGCTATAGGCTATAGCCATGCGAACATAGGCTATGGTTTTCTATCCGTAGCTAAACTGTAGCTATAGGTCTATAGCTACGGTTTTTCTGATGTATAGCCACGGTTTTGTCCGTAGCTAAAGGTCATATTTCTTGTTGTGACTGGAAGAGCCAACACGGTCTGCCACGGAGAATCAGGGATATGTGTTAGACGATGAGAGTCGCCAAAGACAGTCCGAGGGAGCAGTTGACGCTGAGGTTACATGCGTAGAATTGCCTCTGCCATCCCCTCGTTAGGAAGAGAATTTACAGGTGGAAACAATGTAATTGCAACAACCTGAAGTTTGGTCTCCCTTTGGACTTGCGAATACTGAAGCCCCCTCACCATTGGAGTCTATGACACTTGAAGAGGAGATATTGTTGGATTTTAATCTCATAAGAGATTAAATCCATTGGGTTTGATTGGTTAATTACATGAGAAGTTGCACCTACACACTTGTTTGAAAAATTAGCTTTTCTATTATAAAGTCCAGTTTTGAACTTGTCCCACATTGGAAAATTATAAGCTTTGTTTTTCAGTATTTTAATAGGAGCTGATTTACACTCCCTAGAAATAGTAGAGGAGAGTATGGAGGTTTGATACTGCGCAACGCGTGCATGTGCGCGTGTGTGTGGCGCAATGAAGCGCTTTAGAGGTGCACTTTGCTCGCACTTCACGTGCACCCACATGGCTTGCGAAGGGCAGTTATGGTTTTAGTGTGATATTGACCATTGATCACCGTTGATGAGATCAACATTTATGATTTCAATCGGGTGTGATCAAGAGGCACAATTCAAAGTTAACAGTCATTAACTGTTAACTACCTTTTAAACAGTCACAATGTTTGAAATTGTGACTGTTCAAGGTGCCTTATCTGAATCAGCGCCTACCTTTTCTTCATACCTCTTCATAAACTATTTAAGGAGCATGAATCAGACTTCTCCACACACATTTTCGAAATTCACTCTTTCTCTCTCTCTCAGTCCGGTCTGCTACATTCTCACAGAAGGTTTCTTTAGAGACTCTTTAACTTTGCTGGTTGCAAATTCTCGCCCAAGACTCTGTTGTATCCTGGGAACGGATTTGCCTATAACCCAACAGCAAACTCAATGAAATTGAGTGAGGGCAAATAACGTTCTAAAGACAGTATCTTCAGGCGCGCCTCAGAGCTTCTCCTCCAAAGTTTTTAGTGACCCCATTTTTCCAACATATATGGCCCATGTCCTCCGAGAGCTTGAATCATATGCCTAACACCATGAGCTTCGTCCACTGGGTTACTCAGTTTCCCAGCCGTCATTATTCAGGGTGTTCACAGAGGTGACAAGTACGTCATCTTCGAAGTTGTGGTAGAAGCTGCTTTCGACATTGTGCAACAGGGGTGGCTGCCTGCGACAAAGTTCGCTGCTGTCATGATAGGTACTTCTCTCATGAACACCACCGCAGGTGTTATGAACTGTATCATCAGTCAATCTATAGAAGAACTGTTGTGGACGTCATTCTCTCTTTGGTTGAGGACATTGACATCGTTTGCTATAATGGGGTTTAAAATGGATCAAGTCGAGCAACGGGTTATCTGATTGGCTCACATCTTCCGGAAGGCCGACTACAAGAAATCACGCCCATTAATGGCACAGGCTTTGCGGGAATTTAACCAGCGTTTGAAGGTCGTTGAGAACCATCTGGGACAAGCTCAACAGAAGCTGCAAACTATGATTGATGAATCCACTCATCAGTAGAAGTTAGTCTGGCAATATGAAGCAGAAGCCAAGGAGCTTAAAGAGATAAAAGCGGATCGAGAAAAATTGGAAGAAATTACCCATGCCAGGGTGGAGTGGTTTCGGAAAAAGTGACGAATGATTGTAAGAAAACATTGATGTTAAATAGAAAAGATTTGTCTTTTGTCTATATGTGTTCGCTTGGGTGTGCTGTGATTGTTTGATTTATCGTGCGTTTCGAGTAACCAAAGAAAAAAAAATCCTTCATGTCAAGTAAGCAAAGTCTTATCGCAAAATAAATCTGCTACTTGTCTCTTTGAAAATAGATTAGTTCTGTACAGAGTCGTACGCTGTTATTATAATGCCTTGAGTTTACACACGGAGGGGTAAACCTCTTAGTAGTTCTCCAGGTTATCTAGGTGATCTGGAGGTCGTCGCGATCGATGCACTATAAAAGCAAATGATGTTTTAGATTGAGAGAATAAAGTTTAACGCAAAATGTGTGACAATACAATTTTTGGACTTGTGCTTTGGACGAATAAGAAATCATTCTTCTTTTGTAGAATGTAGTTCTTAATAGTTGTAGTGATCACGATAAGGGTAATTCGTTAGCCATAAGAACGACATTCAAAAGCTTACTGTCGTGTAAAAGAGCAAGGATGAAAGGACAAAACCTTATGAGAGAGGCAAAATGTTCTCGCATTAGTCGGAGGTAAGATTAAATGTTGCCTCATGTGTCGGTGTAACGAGTGCGACTATTGTTTGTGAAGGAAATTTTGTGAACACTATCTCATGTGCCTAAGTCGAGTGATATCAAAATGATAAGGTTCAGTGTGGATATTGAAGTTGATTCGTTCTTACATAGTAAGGAAAATGTCGTCACGAAAGTGTTTATGTATCATTATGTAAGTATCAACCGTCGCTGTGCAAAAGAGCCACTACGTGAGCTGAAGGCTACACAACCTTAAGACTCGATTGTCATCGTGTTCTTATTAGACAAAGTCCTATCGAAGCTAGAGCAGTTGGACTTTGCCTGTAGTTGTAGGAAGTCAGTCCTTTATGTATCAGTGTTGTTGAGGCACCATTGCATTCATAGCGACTAAGATAGCGTTTGTTCATCGCAAATGTAATGAGTTATGTGTTATCGCGAGTGTCATTCATGTTTGCTCAAAGAATGATATTTGGTCGAGAGAGTAAAGTTTAGCGCAAGTTCCAAACTTTCTTTAATAAAAGAGATAGGCATTATTCAAATGCCCGATCACCATCCTGCGCAAAAGAGTCTCGCAAAATCATGAGAAAATTAGATATCGTTGCACGTTGGAAAGCGAAACTCATGCCAATGAGGCTCTAGGCATAATTGAGAAAATTCGGTCGCTCCTTGCTAGCGGGGATCATGCTCATAAGCAGTTGCGTGAGCTTCAAGGGTACTTGACATGCTCTGTGTGAAAGATTCTCCTCATCAGTTGTGCTTCATCGCCAGCTACAATATTTCTATCTTGTTTTTTCCATTGCTTCCAAGGGTGCCAGGGCCATGACATCCTGGAACTAGCTAGGGAAAGTATGAGCACACCTAGGGTTTCCAGGGCCTTTGCATGGAGCATATGACATCATGGAGCTGGCCATGGCATCGTGGGACCGACTATGGCATCCTAGAACCAGCCAGGGTATGAGTGTGCGCTTGGGGTTTCCAGGGCCTTCGCATGGAGCATGCAACATCATGGAACCAACTGTGACATCCTAGAACCAGCCAGATAATAAGTGAGAGTGCGCCTGGGGTTTCTAGGGCCTTCGCATGGAGTATGCGGCATTGTGGAACAGGCCACGGCATTGCGGAACCGGTCGCGATATCCTAGAACTGGCCTGGGTCTGAGTAAGTGCACCTGGGATTATCAAGACCTTTGCATGGAGCATGCGGCATCGTGGAATCAGCCACGACATCGCGGAACCGGCCAGGGTATGAGTAAGTGTAGCTAGGGTTGCTAGGGCCTTCGCATGGAGCATGCGGCATCGTAGAACCAACTAGGGTATGAGTATATATATATATACATATAACAGGTACAATCAAGATTCATCACACTGAAAGAATGGTAGGATCCATCTGATGGACGCCATAAAAATTGCGGAATGGGTGGGCGAATTTCAAAAATTTTCCTACCTTCTTCCAACTGGGAATCGTATTCCCTAATTTAAGAATACAATATTCAAGGATCCTACTTGAACCATAATCGAACCAGATCTAAACCAAAGACAAGGGAGGGATTATACCTGATCCAGAGAAGCAGTATCTCCCAAAGTTGGTGTTCACGCCCAAAGAAGACACCAAGAACCGCTCCTGCTGAAGATGAAACGACAACAGGTGGAACGGAACCAGCAGAGTGCGTCCTACGCACTGAGTCCTTCGCAAGAACCCTCTGGAAACTTTGAGCACCAAATCTTTTCAGTCTTTTCTGAAAAAACTGATGTTCTCTCTTAGGGTTTCTCCTCTTTTCTTCTTGATTAAGAAACCTCCTAATCCAATTAGGGGTTATCCCAATCCAAATCAGTATCTGGATAGGGGATGATCTTAATCCTATCTTAATCATATCTTATCAAGAGGTTACCAGATTCAAATCTGATTTGAATTTGGTCTCCCAGAGTAGATTAGGTTAAAGGCCCAATCCTTTTGCTGACTATAATCCCAGATCTGCCCCATAAATGGGTGATCAAATCAGCCCA
>NW_010729611.1:44057-59179 GCF_000365185.1 Nelumbo nucifera
CCCCCCTTTATATAGCTTTAGGAGGAGAGGTTGTTTCCAACTCCTTTTAGGAGTTCATTCTCAAAAATAGAAAGTCCTAATTAGTTTTGATCTAATCCAATCCTATCTAGTAATCTCAATCTTATTTATCTTTTTAGGATTACATTTGAAATTTAAATCTGATAAGACTCTTTATTCTTGAATTCGAGTTGGGCTTTTTTAATAAATTGGGCTGCTACAAGGCTTTTCTGTGAATTGAGCTTCAGCTGTGAATTGGGCTTCTCTCCGAATTTACTTCGAATTTGGGCCCGATTTTGACCTTGATGCTGACCGAATCTGTCAAAACCCAGAACATGAAAGTTGTGGGGTTCTCCCTTATCTTTCCGGTGCATCTTGAATCATCCCAATCGGAGTCTGGATGTGAGAGTTCTGCCCAGATTAATGAATGATGCCGAAACTGTGCAAAAATCATCCGATTGGCCTTGTTTCCTTCCTGTCGCCTTCTTGCTTGCCCTAAATCGAAATACAAGAATAGTGAGCCCAATTAGGTACTAATTAATTATAAAAGACTGAATATTGAGGGATAAAAATATGACAATTTTTATTCTTATCAAAGATCTTGGAGAAGCCTCCTACATCTTGGGTCTTCAACTTTATAGAGATAGATTGAAGAGGATAATAGGATTGTCCTAGTCTACTTACACTGACAAGATTATCAAAAAAAATAGTATGGAGAACTCCAAGAAAGGAAATGCCCCTTTTAGGCACGAAGTCACTCTCTCTAAGGGTATGTCTCCCAAGACTCCCGAGGAGATTGATGGCATGAGAGAGGTTCCCTATGCCTCAACCATAGGGAGCATCATGTATGCCATGCTATGCACTCGGACTGACATTGCTTAGGCAGTGAGTATGGTAAGTAGATATCAATCTAATCCAGGACAAGAGCACTGGATAGCTGTGAAAAACATACTGAAATACCTTTGAAGGACAAAAGGAGTTTTGTCGGGTATTCGATGGTAGTTCACTATAGATCATTGGGTATATTGATACTGACTTCTAGTCAGACCCAAATGATAGAATGTCCACATCAGGTTATATCTTCATGATGGGGTCCTGTGTAGTAAGAATAACAATCCACAACCCAAGCTGAGCACATTGTCGTAAGTGAGGCTGCCTAATGGATAAAGGTGTTCATTCTAGAATTTGAAATTCAGCACATCACCCATTCCACTATTGTGTGACAACATTGGATCTATGGGAGATTGAGATTGAAAGGTAGCATCAGCGGAGAATGTGGTAGACCCACTGACTAAGTCACTGACACAGAAAGTGTTTGAGAAACACATGGAAAGTATGGGACTCCGGCTAATACCAGATTGGACCTAAGTGCAAGTGGGAGCTATTAGATAGTGTATGCCCTTAGCTCCAATCAGAATGATGTACCTTATGACATTTAATGTAAATGAATAAAGTACATATTTGATTCATGTTATTATGGTGTGTTTTTGTGTAATACCCTTAAACTGGACACATATGAGACTCGTGTTAATTTTGAATCTTCACAGCCGTTGGATAGATTTGGGAAGATTTATCCTGCCAAGGCTGACACTGACGTGCCGCCAAGTGGGTTGAGGTGGCTTGTCTTAGTTGCCAGGGTGAGACCTGAGGTACCTGCAATGTGGGTTTTCTTGAAACCCTAAACCGGACCAAATTCTAGTATTGTCCTGGACCTTGGAAACAGATGGGCAAAACCCGAATGTTACACCTGACCCCTAGACTCAATTATGGTATTGCATTAGGTTGTCTTTGATATACCAATCAGTGAGATCCTTAGCGGGGGCCAAAACCTAGGTATGTTGGGGCAGTCCGAGAATTCACTTGAGTGGGTGATCATAGTGACAGGATCAGCCCCTTTGTTAGACAAAGTGAATGATCGGGGAATGTACTCTCTTTGATGGAAACCTAAACTGCCGACAGTTGATTTCAAACTTGTTGAATTTTGTTTTGAAAAATATATTTATATAGAGATATACTTATATATTATGGTTTCACAAAAATGTTTGCAAAAGGTTTTAATTCCCAGGATCCATGTGAGTAGAGAGTGCAACACTGTACCTTGCAACCGAGGGAAAGGTCCTCTCTTGTCGGGCAGTGTTTGATCATTATAGGCTGAGAGGTTAAGTGTAAGATAATTGAGGGTAATACCTGATGGGCTAATCTTGTAGCTGCCTACAATCCTTGGGCCTTCATAATGTGGCTTCACCCAAGGACCATTTAGTGTAAATGTTGGGATCATTAAGAGCCCAAACTGATGGACTTAGGGGTTCACTGTGTTATGCAGTGAATTCAGCCAAGTCTTGTAACAGATGTTGGGCTGAACCCATGTGTCTGATGTGTAGATCAATGCTAGGGTCCCACGCCATACAAAGAGAGCCAAGTTAGCCAGCATCTAAAGGGAAAGTGAGCTATGTGACTAAATGGGCCTAAAGCCCATTTCGAACTGGGCTTAAGTGAGTTAATTAAAAGGGGGTAAATTCTGATTTATAATTTGATTAGGATTAGCTAAAGAATAAGATAAGTCTTATCCATTTAAGAGTCTAGATCCAAATATCAGATTTGGATCAAGAAACTCTTTCCTAATTGGATTAGGAAGTTGAAAGAAGGCTATAAATAGGGGGCGAATTCACTAGTTTTACACACTGAGCAATCTGTAGAACTCTTCCTCAGTTCTTGCTGCCCCTACCTAGTTTGATCTCAACTCTTGGATATGATCAAGAATAGTTCTTGATATCGTTGCTTGCTAGAATAAACAATCTAAAGTCGTGCTCACCAGCCCCTTGCGTAATTCTTGCTAAAGAATTAGGGTTCTTGCTGAAGAACCACTTTGCTGACCCTGCCTCATCATACGCTGTGTCATTTTCAGTGTAGGCGGGCTTTGGTCACCTCTTTGGGTGTGAGCACCTACGTTGGGAGTTACTGTTATTCCGTATGAGTTACATCCGTATTTGCTTCCTTTTGGTTTCAGATTTGGTTCGGTTTGTTTCAAGAACAAACCTCGAAAACGCAGTTTTCTAAATTAGGGAATAGGATTCCCGAATGGGAGAAAGAAATTTTTGAAATTTAGCCAAGCCACCTTGCATGTTTCGGCCATCCATATGATGGATATCCCATCCCTTCACTTCCATCATTAGCATGAAAATAGGCTAAACTAGTGGGCGGAGATGCACCTTAAAATTGCGTTATCTGTTTTACTGAGGTAGTCAGTGGGATTGCTTCATATGATGATAGGGGAATTATATACTAGTGGGAGAAGCCTATCATAAAATGGAAGGCTCTTTCACAATTCCTTAGGTCTCTCGATATGACGGGTCAACACTTACTAGTTAGAAATGTTTAACCTAAAATGGAGGCCAAAGGGAAAGCTCACTAAATGGGTGAATACATGATCCTTTGCATAAAGTGATGGGGTTATGCAACTAAAACAGTTGGCCCCATTCATGTATGTGATTTCCCACATTTCCAGAGATATGAATAATGTCTCCGTCCCTGAGATAGAGGGAAATCTTACAGATGAACAAGTAGAAATGGAATGTAGATAAAAGACCTTTCTAAGATACTTAACATAAAACAACGATTAGGTTGCAAAGTAAAATATTCGAGGTATTTGTCAGAAATGTCACACGAACAATTCGCTAAATTGTTAGAAGACAACAAACTCAAGGGACCAAACTACACAGACTAGATTCATAACCTTAACTTAGATCTCATGTCCGAGAAATTAAACAAAATTGCCACCAACCTAGCACTGGAATGCCCCCTAATAGAGCATTTGAGGCAAGAAGAAAGGAATATCAGGAATGGGAAGGGAAAAACTCTCTCGCCCGATGTTACGTGTTAGACAGTGTAYGCCCTTACCTCCAATCAGAATGGTGTACCTTATGACATTTAATGTAAATGAATAAAGTACATATTTGATTCATGTTATTATGGTGTATTTTTGTGTAATACCCTTAAACTAGACACATATGAGACTCATGTTAGTNGGTGTATTTTTGTGTAATACCCTTAAACTAGACACATATGAGACTCATGTTAGTTTAGAATTTTCACGGCCGTTGGATAGATCTGGGGAGATTTATCCTGCCAAGGCTGACACTGATGTGCCACCAAGTTGGTTGGGATGGCTTGTCTCAGCTACCAGGGTGAGACCTGAGGTACATGCAGTGTGGGTTTTCCTGAAACCCTGAATCGGACCAGAATTCCATTATTGCCCTGGACCTTGGAGATTGATGGGAAAAACTGGAATGTTACACCTGACCCCTAGACTTGATTATGATACTACACTAGGTGTCGGATTGGGCTGTCTTTGAAATGCCAATCAGTGAGATCCTTAGAGGGGGTCAAAACTAGGGTATGTAGGGACAGTCCGAGAATTCATCTGAGTGGGTGATGATAGTGATAGGATCAGCCCTTTTGTTAGACAAACTGAATGATCAGGGATGCACTCTCTTTGATGGAAACCAAAGCTGCTGGAAGCCGATTTCAACCGTTGAAATTTGTTTTGCAAAATATATTTATATAGAGAGGTCCTCTCTTGTCGGGTAGTGTTTGATCATTACGGGCTAAGAGGTTAAGTGTAAGACCATTGAGGGTAATACCTGATGGGCTAATCTTGCATCTGCCCGCAGTCCTTGGGATTTTATAAGGTAGCTTGACATAGGGACCATTTAGTGTAAATGTTGGGCCCATTAAGAGCCCATGGTGATGGACTCAAGGGTTCACTGTCTCCTATAGTGAATTCGGCCAGGCCTTATATCAAAGGCTGGGCTAAACCCATGCGGCTGATGTGTAGATCAATGTTTGGGTCCCACGCCATACAAGGATACCCAACTGGGCAGCAGCTTGGAGGATAAGTGAGCACATGGACTTAATAGGCCTAAAGCCCAATTCAAACTGGTTTAATATGATTAATTAAAGAGGGGCAGTTCTGGGATTTAGATCAATAGATAGGATTAGGGATTGTCCCTATCAACTCAGGGAGTCCAGATCCAAATAGAGATTTGGATAAGAAAACTCCTAAGTAGATTATGAGGGCTGATCTTTATCTACATATAAGATAAGGGATTATCCTTATCTCTTAAAGAGAGTCCAGATCCAAATACAAGATTTGGATTAGGAAACTCCTAATGGGGTTAGGAGAACCTCTCTTTAAGGCTATAAATAGAGGAGGAGGGTGAACCCCAATTCACCCCAATCAGATTACTGATACAAGAGAGAAGACAGCTACAGTTGGACTGACGTCATCTTCTGCTCTTGCCTTCTCCTGTTGCTGCTGCCATAGCCAGTTCGATCTCCACCTGTAAGAGCAATCAAGAAAGGTTCTTGATATCAGTTTTTGGAGAAAAACTGATTTGAAGTCGTGGTCACTCACCCTCCATCAGATTGTTGGTGAAGAATCAGGTTCTTGCTGAAGAACCACCCTACTGATTCTGCTCCACCCTACGCTGTGTCATCTTTAGTGGGAGCAGTCTTTGGTGATCTCCTTGGGCGTGAACAGCTTCATTGAGAGTTACTACTACTCTGTATCAGGTATTTCCCTCTTCAACCTTTTGGTTTCAGATCTGGTCTGGTTTAGGATTCAAGATTTATCCTTGAAAATGCAGTTTTTTAAAATAGGGAATGTGATTCCCACATGGGAGAGAGATTTTTGAAATTTCGCCCAACCTACCTACACGGTTCGGCTATCCATATGATAGATCTCTCATCCCTTCAGTGGTATCAGATCCAGGTTCAAATCTTGAACCAAAATTGATCAGATCTAAAACTACGCAAATAGGGAGAAGGCGTTCCTACCCTATTTGTGCAGATAAGAGATTTTTTGGGAAATCGGTTCCCAAATTAAGGGCGATTGATCTGAAATTAAATCTTTTAAATCTGATTTATATTTAGAACTGTTCTTTATATTTATTATGGGTTGTTTGTACGGTGAAGATCGTAATCTTGATTGGCGCAAGAAATCTGCGCTTTGCAGTTCTTTTACATTCTGGACTGTAATTATTTTTTTTTATTTTCTAGACTGAATGTATAGGAATTCGATTTGATGTAATATTAATAGATTATTAGGGTTTTTCTATTTTATTTCAATCAAGATCGAAGTTGATTGCGCAGAAGCAAGGATTTTCGCAGATTAGGGTTCACCCATCTACGATTTGTAGTTTGAGAAACTGCAAGCTACGAACTAACCTCTATTTTGTAGGGTAGCAGGTCTGCGAACAGCCCTAGTACTGATTCTTGAATGTCTTTTATTAGTAATTTAATTTCAGATCAATTCTTGAATTAAAATCTTGAATTAAAAATAAAACCCTAGACCCATCGAACAAGATTGGACCAAACTGGTTGGACCGAATCTGTGGTTCGATGGGGTTTCTTCTCAGCCATAATTTTTCACTCTTGGGTCAAGGGATTGGTAGTTAAATGCAAGATCGAATTTGGCCCACACCTGTAAAACCCAGTTTTCATGTGTTAAAACTGCCTAAGCCCATTAACTGCATAAAAGCTATATGGGCCGAACTGCTCTTTGCTATTGAGCCCATATACCTAGATAATATTAATCCATAATATTATGGATTATTATGGGCTTTATTAATGGGTTTTACATATATTAATTGATTGGATCAATTTTATCCCTGCATGTGATGTATGGATGTGTGATGTGCAACGTTCATGGGCCATAAGTACTTGGCCCATGCGGATACGATAGTGGCTCTTGCGCACACCATGACTGAATGCACATCATTGTCATGGTGTCCCTAAAGATCATTGGATGATCTCCCATCATGGTGGGCCCCACACCCCTACAAGAGGAGCTGTGCGGAACACTAGCCGTTTAAGGGCCACCTAAATCTGGCTTTATGAAAGTCAGTGGGAGCCACTTCGGTTTGACCTAAATTAAACTAGGGCATAACTTTTGTTCCTTCCTGAAATATGAGTGCATGTGATAGGGAAATTCATATGATGAACTCTCTAAAGGCCTTCCATCATTAGCATGAAGATGGGTCATTCAGTAATGAGGAAACACACCATAAAATTGGGCTATCCATTTGCTGTTGGATCTGTTGGAATGTTTCATAAGATGATAGGGGCATCATAGACCGATGTGGGACGGGCCTATCCTAAAATGGAAGACTCTCATGGTACCTTGGCATTCACGAATATGATGGGTGAGCACTCACTGGACAGAAAGATTTAATCTAAAATGGCAATGAACCTTGTCTGATAGAGGCCAAAGGGAAAGCTCATATGATGAGTGGATATGATCCTTCACAGAAAGGTGGTGGGGTTATGCAGTTGAAACAGTTGGCTCCATGCACCCTATGTGATTTCCCACATTTGTAGAGACAAAATTCGTAGTCTCCGTCGCTGAGATAGGAGGGAAATCTCGGAGATGAATAAATGGAAATGGAACATAGATTAAAAGTCATATCTATGTGGATAACATGAATCAAATTAGGTTGTGGACTAATATTTGCTTTTTATTAGAAATGGCAAACGAACAATTCGCTAAACTATTGGACGACAGCAAACTTAAGGGCCCAAACTATGCTGACTGGTACTATAACCTTATGTTGGTCCTCACTTCAGAGAAGTTGGACAAAGTAGCTAAGAATCCTGCCCCGGAACGTCTGGGTGATAGGGCTTCTGAGGCCCGTAGGAGGGACTACCAGGAATGGGAAGAGAAAAATTCCCTAGTCCACTGCTACATCATAGCCTCCTTGGATAATCTGATACAGCGACAGTTCGATCAGATCGAATTGTCCAAGGATTTCTTGGATAGTCTAAGGGCGATGTACGAAGAGCAGAATTGTTCTACTCGGCAAAAGGTCTTGAAGCAGTTCATGACCGCACAGATGTCCAAGAACCAACAGGTTCATGACCATTGTCTCAAGATGATGGGTTACATTAATGAACTTGAGGCTCTTGGATCCGGGCTTGACCATGTCACGAAGGTGGACGCCATGCTAAATTCTTTGCCTCCTTCCTTCAATAAGTTCATCATGAATTATAACATGAACAAGATAAATGTTAGCATCAAGGAACTCAGCAATATGTTGCAAAGGGCCGAGGAACTGATTAAGAAGGATGAGCTCATTGCCATGCTTGTTGAAGCCGACAAATCGGGCAAGAAGAAGAGGAAGGCAAAGAGAAAGCCTCAGAAGAAAGTTACTAAGTCTAAGAAGTAGAAGAAAGACAGAGCATCAGATGCTTGTCACTTCTGCAAACAGGCCGGCCACTAGAATAGGAACTGTCCTCAGTACCTAGAATCCAAGAGACAAGGTAATTTCGAATCCTGTGTCATAGAAACCAATTTGTTGGTAACTTCTGCTTCATGGTGTATTGACTTTGGGGCTTCGACTCATGCGTGTAACTCACTGCAGGGGTTCAGGATAAGCAGAAGACTGAGTGACGGAGAAGAAACTCTTTACTTGGGGACTTCTGCAAGTGTTGCAGCTACATCTATAGGAATAGTAGAGTTAATTTTCAGAGAAGGAAGTATTGTATAGAAAGATTGTCTTTATGTATAGAATTTGAGAAGAAATTTAATTTCTATTTCAAAACTGTGTGCGGATGGATATTCAGTTTTCTTTAGTAATACGATTACTATCAAAAGAAATAACAAATTCCTTGCATATGGAGAACTTGAGAATGGTCTATGTTCTTCATCCTCCTCTGGAAACTAACATAACCAAAACTACGTCGGGTGACATCCCCAAGAAAAGAACCCGTGATACACTTAATCCCACGTGCCTGTGGCATTACCGATTCAGTCATATTAATATCGATCGTATCACAAGGTTGGTAAAGGATGTTTCTTTGGATTTTCTAACTATAGAAGATCTTCCAACCTGTGAACCTTGACTTCAGGGTAAGATTACGAAGCAGCCATTTAACAGTAAGCCTGAAAAGATGTACAGGCACACTTGACCTTATACATACTGATGAATGTGGTCCCATGAGTGTTAGGACATGTAACCAACACATTTATTTCATAACATTCACCGATGATTACTCTCGGTATGGTTACGTGTACCTAATGAGACACAAGTCTGAATCATTTGAAAAGTTCAAAGAGTTCAGACAAGAGGTCGAGAAGCAATTAGAGAGAGAAATTAAGACCCTTCGATCGGATCGAGGTGGCAAGTATCTCTCTAACGAATTCAGGGACTACTTAAAGGTCAATGGGATAGTATCACAACTAACTCCTCCTGCTACACCACAACTAAATGGTGTGTCAAAGAGGAGGAACCAGACTTTATTTGGATATGGTCCGATCACTTCTCATACACTCAGAGTTGCCCACATCTTTTTAGGGTTACGCATTAGAGACTGCAATGTACATGCTGAACCGGGTTCTAACCAAATCAGTTCCGAAGGCTACCCCAAAGGCTCTGTGGGTTACCTATTCTATGACCCAGGAGAACAGAAGGTGTTCTATAGTCGAAATGCCCATTTCTTGGAAGATGATTACATCCTGAACAATCATCGTCAGGAAGTTGTTTTTGATGAGGAGAGCTCAGGGGTAGTGGGAGGTGTCCCACAAGTTCCAGGTAATGACCAACCTAGAAGATCTACCCGGGTTTCCAGCCCTCTAGTCCGTTTCGGCTATGACCAGGATAGTTACCTGGTGGAAGCTACGACTAGTGAGGAGGATCCCGTGACTCATATGGAAGCTATGTTGGACATAGATTCCTTTAAGTAGGTAGATGCCATGAGAGCTAAGATGGACTCAATGGAGACCAATGGAGTCTAGACTCTAGTAGATCTGCCCCCTGGGGTAAAAGCAATTGGTTGCAAATGGATCTATAAGAGGAAGAAGGGCCCCAATGGTAAGGTTGAGACCTACAAGGCTCGTCTTGTGGCGAAAGGGTACACTCAGAAAGAGGGAATTGATTATGAGGAAACCTTTTCGCTGGTGGCCATGCTTAAATCCATTAGGATCCTGCTAACTGTAGCAGCATACCATGATTACGAGATTTGGCAAATGGATGTCAAAAATGCATTCCTGAATGGAGATCTTAGTGAAGATATCTACATGCAGCAAGTGCAAGATTTCATAGCTGCAGGTCAGGAACACATGGTATGTAAATTAAACCAATCCATATATGGACTTAAGCAAGTCTCTAGGAGTTGGAACATCCGGTTTGACTTTGATCAAAACCTGGATGAGCCCTGTGTTTACAGGAAATCCAGTGGGGATAAGGTTACGTTCCTGGTTCTATATGTAGATGACATTCTACTCATTGGGAATGATGACTACAGTGAAAGTGTGGCTTTCACAACAAATCTCCATGAAAGATTTTGGAGAAGCCTCCTGCTTACATTGACAAGATAGTCAAGAGATACAGCATGGAGAACTCCAAGAAAGGAAATGTTCCTTTTAGGCATGGAGTTACTCTCTCCAAGGGCATGTCTCCCAAGACTCCCAAGGAGATTGAGGGATTGAAGGACGTTCCTTAGGCCTCATCCGTGGGGAGCATCATGTATGCCATGTTGTGCACTCATCCTAACATCGCTCAGGTAGTGAGTGTAGTAAGCAGATTCCAGTCAAACCCAGGGCAGGAGTATTGGACTGTTGTGAAAAACATACTCAAGTACCTCCGAAGGACAAAAGATTTTTGTCTGGTATTCGATGGTAGTTCACTACAAATCCAGTGGTATACTGAACCCAGGGCAGGGGTTCAAGGAAAGTAGAAGGCTGAATGATGACGAGGTCGTACTTTACTTAAGGAGATCTACAACTGTTGCAGCTACTGTTATAGGAGCAATAGATTTAATTTTTAGAGAATGAAGTATTACTTTAAAAGATTGCCTTTATGTTTTGTTACTTAGAAGAAATTTGATTTCAGTTTCTAAGCTTTGTAAATATGGTTATTCTATTTTATTTAGTAATGAGATTACAATTAAATTGAATAACAAATTYCTTACTCATGGAGAACTTGAGAATGGTCTTTATATTCTACATCCTTCTTTAAAAACAAATGTGACCAAAACAATGACAGAACACTACCAAGAAAAGAACATGAGAAATGATTAATCCCGCATACCTGTGGCATTACTGACTTGGCCATATAAACAAAGAACCAATTACAAGATTAGTGAAGGATGTTCCTCTAAATTTTCTCACAATAAAAGATCTACCAACTTGTGAACCTTGTCTTCAAGGCAAAATGGCAACAAAACCATTTACAGGTAAAACTGAAAGATGTACAAGTGCACTTGGCCTTATATATATTGATGTATATGGTTCCATGAATGTTAAGATACGGAACCAACACTCTTACTTTATAACTTTCACCAATGACAATTCTCGGTATGGTTATGTGTACATAATGATGCATAAGTCTAAATTCTTTGTAAAGTTCAAGGAGTTCAGACATGAAGTCAAGAAACAATTGGCAAAAGAAATCAAAATCCTTTTGTCAGATTAAGGAAGTGAATATCTCTCTGATGAATTCAGGGACTACTTAAAGAACAATGGGATTATATCACAATTGTCTCCTCCTACTACACCATAATTAAACGATGTACCAGAGAGAAGAAATCAAACTTTATTGGGTATGGTCTGGTTTAGAGGTGTAAAACGGGTCGTGCCTGGGTGGCCCACGCAAAGTGCGAGTTGTGTTGCTGGCCCGCAGGTTGTTCCGTCTTCTCCTGAGATAACTTGGGGGGTCGACTCAACATGGCCCACAACCCAAGCCTGTGCGGGCCCATACCATTCCATAAACTGGGAGGGTCCGTGGGCCAAGCCTTGGGCCAGGCTAAGCTGTGGACCGAGCCAAAGCTATTTATTTAAAAAATGAATAAAACTTAAAAAATTAATTTTATATGAATTTAATGTATACAATTGCTTATGTATACAATAATTAAAGAAGTTAGTATAATAAAATTGGAAAACAATTGTATGTTTTGGCTATGATCAAGAAAGTTACTTGATAGAAGCAATGGACAACGAGGAAGATCCCGCAACTTATACAGAAACTATGTTAGACATAGAMTCCTTGAAGTGGGTAGATTCCATGAAAGTCGAGATGGACTTGATAAAAACCAATGGAGTTTGGACTCTCGTAGGCCCACCTCCCAGGGTGAAAGCAATCGGTTGAAAATAGATTTACAAGAGGAAGAAGGGCCCTAATGGAAAGGTTTAGACCTACAAAACTCCACTTGTAGCGAAATGTTACATTTAGAAAGAAGGAGTTAATTATGAGGAGATCTTTTCACTTGTGGTTATGCTCAAATCCATTAGGATACTATTAGCTATAGTTGTACACTATAACTATGAAATTTGGCAAATGGATGTTACTAAACTTTGTTCCTTAATGGAGATTTTACTGAACATATCTATATGTAGCAACTAGAAGGCTTTGATGCCAAGGGTTAAGAACACATGGTGTGTAAGCCGAATAGATCCATATATGGATTAAAACAAGCTTCTAAAAGTTGGAACATCCGATTTGATTCAACTGTCAAACAATTTGATTTCGAGAAAAAATCAAATGAACCTTGTGTTTATAGAAAGATAATGGGAGATAAGGTTACATTCTTGGTACTATATGTAGAGATAAATCGAAGAAGCTGATTGGACTATCCCAATCTAATTATATTGACGATTGTCAAAAGATATAACATGCGGATTTCCAAGAGGAGATTCATTCCTTCCAGGCATGAAGTCACTCTCCAAAGGAATGTCACCTAAGACCCTTGAGGAGATAGAGGACATGAGAGATGTTCCCTATGCCTCAGTCGTAGAGAGCATTATGTATGTTGTGTTGTGCACTCAGTCAAACATTGCTCAAGCAGTAAGTGTAGTAAGTAGATATCAATCCAATACAGGACAAAAGCACTAGATAGTTGTAAAGAACATACTAAAATACCTCAGAAAAACCAAAGACTATTGTCTTGTCTTCAATGGTAGTTCACTCCTGATGATCAGTTATATAGATGTCGACTTCCAGTCTGATCCAGATGATAGAAAGTCTACATCTGGATATATCTTTTTTGATGGGGCCTTGTGAAGTTAGTTGGAAAAGCAATAATCAAGGATCCACAACAAACTCCACGACCGATATTGAGTACATTGCCACAAGTGAAGGCTACCACGGAAGAGGACTGGATGAAGAAATTTATCGAGGAATTAGGAGTCGTACCATCTGGCACATCACCCATTCCACTGTTGTGTGACAACACTAGAGCCATTGCTCAGGCTAAGAAGTCTAGAGCCCACTCGAAGTTGAAGCACATCGTAAGGAAGTATCATATTCTACGAGAGATTGTTGGTAAAGGAGACATCTAGATTCAGAAGGTAGCATTGGTGGAAAATGTGGTAGACCCACTAACTAAGCCACTTACATAGAAAGTATTTGAAAAACACGTGGATAGTATGGGACTAAGGCTTATACCTAATTGGAGCTAAGTGCAAGTGAGAGCTATTAGATATTGTAGTGGTGTGTTGCCAAGGAATTGGAGCAACTTGTCTCAACTGCTAGAGTTATACCCTAAGCACATCCAGTGGGTATTTATTAGAAGCACTGAACCTGGACCAATTTCTAGTTATGCCCTAGACCTTGGAGATAGATGGAAAAAACCGAAATTACACATAACCTCAAACTTGATTATGGTACTGCACTAGGTGTTGGACTAGGTTGTCTTTGATAAGTCAACTAGTGAGAACCATTAAGGGTCAAATACTTAGGTATGTTGGGTCAGTCTAAGAATTCGCCTGAGTGGGTGATCATAGTGATAGGATCAGCCCATTTGTCGGACAAAGTGAATATCAAAAGGTTTATACTCTCTATGATGAAAACCTAAGTTGCCGGCAGTGGATTTTATCCGTGTTTAAAATCTGATTTTGCAAAATATATTTATATGTGATATACTTTTATTTTGTGAAAAAGGTTTACAAAAAGTTTTAATTCCAAGATCCATTTGAGCAGAGAGTGTGGCACTACACCTTGCAAGCAAGGCAATGGTCCTTCCCTATCGGGCAGTGTTTGATCATTATGGGCCGAGAAGTTAAGTGTAAGAGACCATTCTAGGGCTAATTACCTTATGGAATTTGTCTTACATGAGCCCATTATCTTTAGGTCTTCATAGGGTAGATGAATCCAAGGATTATTRGCCCAAACTAGACCAATGCTGATTGGGTTAGGCAATCAACCATCCTTGAAGTTATACAAAGTATTTTCTATGTCTTAACCTAGTAGTAGATCTTATAACATTGATTATCCTTGAATATCCTAACATACATAGTTATTTGACCACAAAAGGATCTCACTGGTTGGCATATCAGAGACAAATAAGCTTGATACTCAATCTGATATTAATATCAAGTTTAGGGATTAAAAACAATTCTCAGTTGTTCAACTATTATATGGCATGATAGGTATCCATTGATTATGATATAGACTTGATTTAAGTTTGTCAAAGACAGATAAACACTTACCCTTATAACTTAGGTCACAACTCGAGTAGTTGAGACCCATTACTTTACTACCTTGTATAGTATGATAATGACAACCTTATCAAGATAGACTTCCCTATATGTATCCACTAATTGTGATGATTTAAGTTCATATTATGACAATTATGTGGTCTCATACATAATGCTAATATGAACTAAGTGGATTTAGTAGAACAACTCGATGACACATGAAACAAATATTCTTTAATTCATAACAAAGATATATACTAGATCAATTGGATCTAAGGGCATATAAATTATCTAACAGAATAAATTATTAAAAGCATGAATTTCGTCCAATAACAAAAATGCAATTCGGGAATGCAATGTTGAGATCCCAGGCCTAAACCGATGAATCAAACTTGAGTTGAGATCTACTATCAAGAGGAGGTTATTGCAATGTACAGAGAGTGGCAAGATCTCCTCATGAATGACAAGGGAGAAATTTTTAATGTATGGGTGAGTGGCCTGTTGGGATAGTGTTGGAAATGTTTTTGTTAGTATCATATCTGCCCACCAAACTTTACAGTTTCGAAGGATGAAATTGTTATAGCATTTGGCATTAGAAAAAGGATACAAAATAGTAGCTTATGAATTTTATGAAGGGTTGAGACATCCATCCCTTGGA
>NW_010729613.1:12617-24578 GCF_000365185.1 Nelumbo nucifera
ATCTGTACTGAACACCGGTGTGTTCAATCATGATATAAATAATCCAGCCTGGTATACATGATTTTGCTCCAGCCAATCCGGGCTTAATCTACAACAGCCATGGTGGTTCAATTTCCAAAATATCATGTTCAACCATTGTCACCTTCAACAATAGATCGGATACGCCACGGTGTTCTTTGATGGTATTCAGACCCATTGAAATCAGGAAATATGGTACAGGAGCCCTTTGATTCTCCATAAATATAACAGCAAAAACCTAGTCTTAATTCCATATTCCATGGTCTTAAAATCATCACTGACCAAGGTGGTGGTTGAAATGTTCAACCTGGGAACTCGTCACTTATCCATTTCCATTTTTCCTTGGCTTAGATTTTTCCAAAAACCGATGAATTGATTAGCAGGCTACTGATCTGAACAGTTGAACCACTAAATTATTTGACTCAAAACAATAGTTTTTGGTCATTTTTTATTTTAATTATTTTTGTGTTTTTAAACTTTTAAGAATATCGTAGGTTGATCTGTTTGGATTAGATTGTCAAACCATTTGACCTAAGGCCTTGTTCATTTCATGGATTCTAGTAGGAGGAAAGTCGGTCAATTGGATTGTGCCTCCCACATTCTTTACGAGGATTTAGGTGGGCATGGTAAATATGTTTTCTTTGGGTACCACTTACCCAAGGAAGTGTTACCCTTCTCTCACTTGGAAAAGTTAACTTTCTCGAGTGGAGAGTAAATGCTCAAAATACAATATGCCAAAAATACCCATTAAAAAAATATAATCCAAAAAACATGGACTTGGGCCCAATGGTAAAAATGATAAAAGATAGAAAAATTAACCACTTACATGGGAAAGGGGGTGAGGCAAAAGAATACGGGAAAGTTGAGAGGTATCATTTACCTCGGTAAATTTAACAAAAAAACAACATGGGTAAGTGCATTTACCTGGGTAAATGGCCTCTTGGTAAATGAATAAGGCCTAAAAACTGGTGGCCAAAGTAGTTTTGTTTCTGGGCCAGTTTTTGAAACCTTGCCAATTCAATAGGTTGCATGAATGATTGGCAATCACAAGGTGGATACTATGTATATCTTGGAGATAATCTAGTGTGTTACATCGGCAAATAAACGTAACCAATAAGAAAATTGCATTTGGCAATCCTGTTTCTCGAAAGAGCGTTTTTGTAATGATTAGCTTTGGGATTAGGGAAAGGAAAGGTTTCTTTAAATGTCAAATTGATGTTTCTTGAATTTCCTTGGTGATCCTAAATAGCCCTAATGACAGCACATCAAAAATTAAAAAAGCTGACTATTTTTTTGAGATGTCATATAGTTGTCATTATAAATATATTATAATATTAAGTCAAATCACTTTAAATGCCCAGTTAACCTACATCCTGATTTTTTTTTTGTATTTCTCAAAAAATAGGTGAAATGAAACACTTGTGAAACAGAACGCTTGTGAAATGCACTGATGCCAAACACCCACTTAGTCTCTTGGATCCTTTAAAAAGCAACCAATTGTGTTAAGGTCCATGAAGCATGAAAAAAAAATTGTGTCAAGGTCTCCAACAACGAGTATTGTTTGGGCCTCACAACAATCACCAATAGGATAAAACCACAAAGTTTTTGAAATAACAATCAAGAAATCCAATAGCAACAAAAATAATGAAATTCAAGCAAAGACAAATAAAAATAAGTACCATTAAAAACATAAAGAACTTACATGGTTCGGCCTTACTATCTACGTCTACAAGAGAGATGAAAATTGTTCTTCACTATGAAAGAAAATGAGAAATTGTACAGGTACCTTGCAGCTTGCAACCCAAACCAACCCTTAAACCTTGTACACCCATTCTCTCTTTATCTTTCTAAACTCAAAAAACAAAAATAAAAGAAAAATTCCACTCTTACACCAAGAGCATTCTCTTTCTCTCTACCTCTCTTTTCCTTCTCCAACAAGAAAAAGAGTAAAATCCTCTTTAACCTAAAGAGGAACCACACCAACCATTAGATTAAAAATAATCCAGTGGTTGAAAAATAAGACACAACCCCAACAATCTCCACCTTAGCTTATTTTTCAACCACCTTGAAGATCTACTGTTTGTGCCACCACCAGTTTGCAAGTCCCACAAACCTCCATTGGTCCTGACTCCACCTGATATACCTATATAACTACACCTATGCTAACAATCCTATTTAACTCCAGAGAGGGACATCGATCCTTCCTTTCTCTCAAAAAGAATATTCTTTTCACTATCATCTATAACTTGTAAACTTGTAATACTAGTCCCCACCTTATCTGTGGAAGAAACATTTTGTGTGGCCACACTACCTTGCGTACTCCATTTCCAACATCTCACAGTGGTCATGGAAACCATTGTACTCCCAATTAGGTGATACAAATCCTTACATTTTTCTCCATTTAGAACTGTAACACTACGTGTGATTTTTGTAACTCCACCTACAACAAAGATCTTGCGACCCTTGGAATCCAACCGACTAAGGGGGTATTCTATAGTGTGGATGAAAAATTGGTGGGTGTGGATTAATCCACACCACACCCTTTGGTAGGGACCAATCCATACCACACGATAGTCCACAGTTGTTTTGAATTGTGGACAAACTGTATAGATAGGACCAGTCCATACCCACAGTGGTGTTCTATAGCGTGGTGTAGACCAGTCCACACCACACTTTTTTTATTCCATATATCTCATGTACATGGAATGAATGATATACACAGTTTAATAATAAATATCTAATTTTTGCATTTTGTATGATAAACATTTTAAAAAATGCATCAATGAATTAATATTAACCAAAAAATATCATTTTTTTATAAACCAATAGTAAAATAGTTAAAAAATTATAAAATATATTAAATATTTAAATAAAATATTATTTCATCAATAAAAGCATTAAAAAATATAAAACTTAAAAAATCAAGTAAGATAATTAATATTTTATTGAAAAATAATAAAAATAATATTTAAACAATTGATACGAGAAATTTTTGCAAGGTAAGCATGGCATCTAACGATTTATGCAAACTAATAATCCACTGATTCCCGAACTAGTTGTAAGGCAAGTATAATATCAAAATATTGTTCAATTGGTTTCCTACAATGGTGCATGGATAAATCACCACACTTACAACTAATACTTAAATAAAAATAAAAGGACCACCATTATAAGAGAGATAAGAAGAATAGTGCAAAGTATGTTGCACCCAAAGCACACAAGTAACATAATATCTGACTTGTGGAATTTGGTATGCCTTCATACTATGTGTTGATGATGTGTCATATAATCTCTGTGTGGGGATATCTGAATATCATGTTCAATCAATTAATCTGCCCACTGAAATGAATTTGGGTAGTTCTCCCATTTTGGGCAACGAAAAAACCATCATCCATAATTGGCATTGATTTTTGCCATGACTAGTTCCACCAGTCCCTTACCGAATGAGCACATTAGGGTGCACATACGTCCGGCCATCATTGTACCAATTTATCAATATAAATACAATAATGAGATAAGATTACTTCACACAAATAAAGAAATCAAATCAAATGTACCACAAGTAAGTTCAAAATGTTTCAAGCATATCCAATATGTTAATCATATTATCTGGAATTCGAATTGAAACTAAAATTGGAACGGTTCAATTTCGTGTTGCACCCACATCATATTTGCTATATTGTAGCCCTAATATTGTTTATTTGTATATTTTCTTGTTCATCTTCCTCATCAGTATCACTCTCATTGGTGTTGTTTAAATCCTCACTATTGTCTTCAACTGTCCATCAATCTATGTCTTTGTCATGAATGGCTTCCTGCTTTTAAAAATTGTAGGTGATGAAGCATGCCATTACGATGTATCGTTGCATTCGTAAGTTGAAATATGACATATTCAACAAGATAATAAATTTTCCCTTTAATATCCCAAAACACATCTTTATAACATTTCTTAGTGATGAGTGTCTGTAATTAAATGGTTCCTTCTTTGATCGAAATCTTCTTCTTTGCCCTCTATAGTCATTTAAATGATCTCGTTCACCGGAATAAGATGTTAGATATCCAAGCCCATCAGGAAATCTAGAATCAACCACATAATATTTCCCTACAAAATCTATATACTTGTAGGAGGATGTGGAAATTCTAAAAGTGGTTGGGAAATAATTTCTGCAAATACCCTAAAATCATGGGCAAATCCTTCCCAGCCCACGTAAATGAAAGTAAATTTCATGTAAAATGAGTATATATCTAAAACATTTGTGGTGCAACGCGACTTCCTCCCCTATATGAAATTTGCTCGTCCAAAGGAACCCATTACTTATATGAGTACCAGCAATTGCCCCAACATGGTCCTAAGTGGTGACATACATGATCAATATATAACTAATACATGACATATATAGGTATATAGGACACCAATGGAATACCTGAAACCACGGGTGATATTTCTCCAAATGTCTGATATGTGGTTGCACAACTTCAAATGATGGTGGTTGAATCAACTCTTTCCCAAGTCTACAAGTTGCTTTGCAAGTCCTCCTAAAGTGAGTACTAATAGTACTTTTGGAGTGTTGGAACCTACTTGCAATCAACCGGTATCTTTCATTGTAACCAACCGTCATAAGGAAAATAATAAGTGATTCCTCCATTGTGATATTTAGACTGTTGGATAAAAGGCTATGATCTCTCAAGAGATTAGCAAAATTTTTAAATACATGTCTCTCCATCCTAAATGTGTCATACACTTTATCGGAATGCTCTAATCCATCCAAACACTCCATGACAAATGCATGTCCATTCATCTTTGATGTGCAATGCGGTTGTTTAACAAAGTATATACTATAGTATCTTACCACTCCACTAACGAAGGTAAGTTCAAAGAACTCTTCATCATCTTCATCCCATTCATTGAAAGAGATGTCATCTATTTCATTGATATCCATAGAATTCCTATGAATATATACACATTGCTATACTAATTAAGATATGAAGTATGATGGAACATGATAAAACATAATGGACATAAAAATTGACATAAACTGTGTATAATAAAAATTAACATAACTAAAATGTCAAACATAATAAGAAAAGCTATGCTGATAAGATATCCATCCAATCACTAAAAAAATCAAACATAAGCAACAAACAAGTAACCCAAAGTTATCCATATCTAAAGATTCTTCAACCACTCAAGTTGATATTCAGATGTAAACTTCATAAACATTTGTCTCCAATGCTCCTCCTTAAATATCTCAACTGCTTTCAAAACTTATTGGACACTAATATCTCCAATCACCAAAAAGTCATTCACAACATCCATGCATTCTGTCGTAGGTACATCTTTTTTACATTGTTCCTCCTTCTCTTTGCCCTTTTGTATATCTTTCTCTATTTGAACCTCTCTAGTAGTCTCAATCTAGCCTTATTGAACTCTRCCCATGCATCCATTGCAGGCAACAAATCAGTTCATTGTCTGATCCTCTTCCCTTTCCTAAGAGAGTTGGGGARTGAACTAGTCCTTGTAAGTCTATCATTTTGTTGGCTAGTATCAATGTCAGGATCAATAGGGGTCTCAGGCGTTGATGCAACTGTTGTATGAACACCAATAGGAGAGAGGGTAACAAATGGATCTTGAGTCCGTGGGACATAATCATTCTCTTCATCTAACGGTGATTCAACATTGCCCATAGATGCATTTCCAGTAGCACTAGTTCTAGAGAAGACGATCTCTAACTCATCCACATAGGGGCAACCATTTTTTTATTTGCTTTGTCCACTTATACTTCTGCATGAAGTATAATAGTTTGGTGTTAGCATCCTATTAATTAAAACCCCTCAAATAAACATAAATAAAAGGAATGTATAACATCCATATCCCAATCAAATAGTCCCAAACACTCTCGCTAGCAATTGTTTTTTTGTTAGTGGATCAATTGTAACTCYTATATGGTTGCATATTTGCTTGTAATTGCTGAATTGCTTATTTAAGTGATGGAATTTGTTTTTGAACTGCTCACGGGTATATKCCTTGTTGTGCATGTTGTTGAATTTCTCAACAATATATTTCCAACCATCATTGTTAAACATTGAGGTTGGTCTATTGTGAGCCTTCACCTRATCTACCATCAATTCAATGAAGGCCTGTTTTTCGGCCTCACTCCATGTGGCAGACTCATTGGTCCTATCCTCATGCAATAATTCAGACTAAGAGGCCATATATGTCTATAGAAGAGGATATATATGTGTTGATTGGTTCATGGAAGAATTTAAATGGGTGAGAGTTCATCATTTGATTTGATCMATGGGAATGAAATCAACTCTATAATCAATAAGAATCTTAATATAAAAAATAAAATAAGTAAAAACAAAACAAGTCAAACCAAATTAACTTGAGTTAAGAAACAAATCAACAAGTCATGCAGTTCAGCTCATGAATTATTTCATTATTTTATCACTCRAATATTTCATTATTTCATTATTTTATCCATTAAAAAACAAATCAACAAGTCATGTAGTTCAGCCCCTTAARCTGTTATCAAGCAGCCCCATAGTCTYGAGTTAAGACATTCACTAGTAAACAACACTCATTCCAAAATCCTTCTACCTTCAATAAAAGCCATTGCAATTATCTTGTATAGGACCCACAATTTTATGAACAACATTCTTTAACCTCTTACARCACCTTTAAGGTTATCTTGAATGAACTAGAAATGAGATTTRTAGGTCTAAGTTTCTTTAACTCAACAACTCCCTTCTTTGGAAT
Organism: Nelumbo nucifera; assembly: GCF_000365185.1. The sequence continues at coordinate 19,396 of NW_010729613.1, forward strand.
TAAGGATATGAAAGTTGAATTATYACTTATCTCCGCCACCTTTGCATTATAGATTGCAGACCTCTTTAACAACTTTAATATTATCACTCTTCACAATTCACAAATAAAAGAAATATATCATGCTTCACAATATGCCAACAAGCCATGRGTAAGGCTATATTATAACCATCTAGTCCTTATGCTTTATTCATACTCACCCCACTAAAAGTTGCCTAGATTTCTTTCTCAATCTACCCAACAAGCATTATTCTCCCCCAACTTACTAAGAACTATCTCTAGTGAACACTCTCCATGGAACAATATTGTAAAGTCTTAATAGGATTACACAATACTTTCTTTAATCTCATTTGGGATATTTACCACCTCCCCCTTGATTTTGGTTTTAGAATAAAGTCCCCTCCTCACCCTTACAAAAACATAAGAGAAAGCAGTATCTTCATTCTCCAAGATTGATTGCCATTTCCAAACTCCCATAAGGATTGATGTGGAGAAAATGAAAGAAGGTATGTGATATTAATTTAAGAAAATAATATTTATTCACATATTTAGAGGTATTCTTTTATGATGCATTATGAGAAATTATTGCCACTTCAAATAGAAAGTTTGTCTTGATATGAATCCTTTATCTCCATCTTGTTTTGTGTCTTACTTTTTCTTCTAGCTTCATTGTTTTGGTTTCCGTTCTACAAAATTGATGGTGTTGGGATTTATATCACTCCTAACGGCTACCTCAAGTATGATCTCAAATATTTGTATTCAATCAAAGTTCTACGACAGTAACTTCTCCCCATGCACCAGGTCTAAGGTTGAAAATATAGAAACTGAAAATACTTCTTTTAAGGACAGTAAGCTGTTGATGAGTTATGTTCTTCATCGTTATTTAGGAGGATATTGAGTGGTTTGAACCAGAATACCTATAAAGAGGCATGCCACTAAATTCATCTAAAATATTACTCAAGGCACTTTGATAGTTGATATTTAACATATTAACTCTCTTTGGATGCTTTCTTGTCTAATTCTGGATTTCATCTATTATGTAGGGTCACGAGTCATTTGTTTCATATGATGGTTTGGAGCAGCTGCATTGTTTTATCTTTGTCATGGAAATAACACATGTATCTTACAGTTGCTTAACAATGTTACTGGCAATTGTTAATAATTATAATTGGATTAATTATTTATTTCAGCTTACTGCTTAATAATTATAACTGGATCTATTTTCCTAAACAACTATACTTGACAACATGTTCACCACTAACTCACTAAGCCCAAATGACTATACATTCCAACTTGCAAATGATTGTGATGGAGGTTATACTTGCTTTTGATTATTGATTACCTTTAGCTCTGGTGATAAATTGGGGAGCTAAACAACCAATTTCCTAGCAAAGACAAGTTATTTTCCTTTTCTTTTAACTATGTAAGAATATCCAAAAAGACATACATGGGAGTGGTATAGAGAGAGGATAATACCTGTAAAACCAAAATGTAGAATAAGCAAAAGCAGAGAYGATTTAAGGTTGAAAGAAACCAAAGTGTCRAGCTGCTGAAAAGAAACCAAAAGGTGAGGTTGAAAGGATCTCACATAAATCTACCAATGCATATGAAATAAATCAAAACAGAATGGATGATGCCATAGAGCCCCTTCAATTAGATGAAAATGAGAAGAAATTTGGATCATTTGAAGAGGGTGTTGGTCAAGATTAAAAAAAGGTTAGCAAAAGTTTGGTGGAGCACAGTAAATGTTGGATGGCTTTGGTGAAGAGCAAAAAAGGAGGATGTTGATCAAGATAAAAAAAGATGCAACCCGGAGCCTCACATCGCTGACAACCTCTAACCACAGTCCACTGCCACTCACATAGCCAAGCAACTTCAATGTTTCCCATCTCAGTTTCAAGAAACCAAACCAATTAACTCTGCAATCAAATTAACAAAGTTGGAATATAACTGTTGAAGTATAATTAAGTATCTAGAGTAAGCAGATCAAAATTAAGGAAACAAAGCAAGTTTCATGTGAAATCACATAAAAAAATAGTCGGCTATCTCTCAAAAACTTTTGAGCATATATATACATCTTTTCAGAATGTAAGAGATTATAGCGAAACGATAAGGTAAACCATGATGCAGGATAAATTGAACGAAGAAAGAACAAAGGAAAACACAATGAAAATGGGATTTACCTAATAGGAATGATGCTACAAAGGATCTTAGATTTTTTTTCACACCTAATCTTCTTTCTTAGTCAACGAATGGTGACTATTGTTCGCAACTAGAAGCTTGGCAAAAGGAAACAACTGTGCCAAGCTTGTATGGCTTCGATAGAGCACAACAGAGGTTCGGTGGAGACTTGGAGCGGTGAAGAACTTGGACGGAGGAGAGCTTCAATGGAAACCTTCGTAGAGCAAAACAGCTTGGAGACTTTCAGCAAAGATAATAGTAAAGGATGTAGGGTTATAGAGAGCATGCATGAAACATATTAGCATTTTCAACCCATGGACCGACCCCATCCACAAAAAAAAGGCGTTGCCAAGAAATTGGAGTGTGGACAGGACTGGTCCATGAGATAGTGTGGACCAATCCCGTCCACAGCGAACCGAATGCACTGTTCATCCCGTGGCATGGATCGAAATGGTCCATCCACGAAATGAACACTGTTCCGCATGCCACCTAAGTGATATTTGATTCCTACACATTTTTGGGACAAATGCCACACCACCCAAAATGCAAATTGCTTCATTAAACATTTTGATTATCATTGTCCCAAAAACCTGTGATGTCACACCTAGATCCATCACCTAAGGAGACCACCCATTTTCTTCTCTTGGAATGTAACAAAACATTCCTTTAAGGAGCAAATATGCATAGAACACCTGGAATCTAAAACCTACTCATTTGGAGAAGAAATACACATACCTTTGGAGACTATGACAATGTCTCCATCATCATCCGATGTAATTGCCACGCTTCTAAATTCATTCCCACCCCTTTTCCGTGTAAGACAATTTCTCTTCATATGACCAAATTCCTTGTATCTATAACACTACACTTTGCCCTTTTCTCTAGCTTTGGATCTAAATATGCCACTCTCAGATCCCTTGTCAGACAACCATCCTTTCAAATCTGTTCCCTACATAACCAATGCAGAATCCTGCCCATTTTCTTACTTGGGCTTCCTCCTAATTTCATTGAATAGAAGAGATGTGATGACTTCTTCCAACTTCATTGCATCTTTCTTGTACAACAATGTTGTCACCAAATTTTCATACAAATCAGGAAGTGAGGTAAGTAGCAAAAGGGCCTTGCTTTCCTCCACCTTGAGATCAACTTTCCCTAGTTGATCCAAAACACTATTGAACACATTTAGGTGTTCTAGGAAATTCCCACCTTCTACCATGTTTAGCCTGTACAATTGCCGCTTTAGATATAACTTAGTGGTTAAGTTTTTCCCCAAATAAAGTTTCTCCAACTTGTCCTACAACTCTATTGTGGAATCTTCCTCCATAACGTTATTAGCCAAGAGCAATCGAATCATACTAACAAACCTGGAATCGATGTCCTCCCAATCAACATCATTCATGTCTTCTGGTTTTTCATCTATTCCCTTCATTGCTCTAGCCAAGCCTTGTTGAACTAGGATGTCTTTTACCCTCTTTAGCATTAAGGTAATGTTGCCTTTGCCATTAAACCTCTCAATCTGAAACTGAGAACTTGTGCCTTTTATTGCCATTATCTCTTGAGCAATTTCACAAACACTTTGTCAACACCAACCTTGAAGCTTTGATACCACTTTGTTGGGGCCTCGCAACAATCACCCATAGGATAAAACCACAAAGTATTTGAAATACCAATCAAAAAGAATTCAATAGCAACAAAAATAACAAAATCTAATCAAACACAAATATAAATAAGTACCACTAAGAGCACAAAAAAATTATTTACGTGGTTTGGCCTTACTACATACATTTACGAGAGAGACAAATACCTTGTGAACACCAACCTTGGAGCTCTAATACCACTTTGTTGGGGCCTTGCAACAATCACCCATAGGATAAAACCATGAAGTATTTGAAATAACAATCAAGAAGAATCCGATAGCAATGAATAACGAAATCCAAGCAAAGACAAATAAAAATAAGTACCACTAAGAATACAAAGAATTTATTTACGTGGTTCGGCCTTACTATTTATGTCCATGAGAGAGACGAAAACTATTCTTCACTATGAAAGAAAATGAGAAACAATACAGGTACCTTATGGCTTGCAAACCAAACCAACCCTTAACCCTTGTACACTTGTTCTCCCTTTTGTCTCTCAACCCAAAGAACAAAAAAAGGAGAAAAACTCCACTCTACACCAAGAGCATCCTCTTTCTGTCTACCTCTCTTTTCCTTCTCTAACAAGAAAATGAGTAAAACTTCTCTCGAAAAAAAAACCCTAGATTAAAAATAATATAGCAATTAAAGAATAAGACACAATCCCAACAAGTACATAGTGTGGCTATGGCAATCTTAGAATTGTTATGGTTTCCAAAACTAAGATAACAAAGAAATTTTTTCTTGTGGAGATGGCAATTTGATCCGCTCTTGTTGGGACGCCATTAACCCGTCTTGCCCCAATTGTGGTGGCTTTTAATTTTTTTTACCATTGATAGGGTTTGGAGTAGGTTTCAGGAACCTGAAACTCGATCTAGTTATTGAGGATAGAGTGGGGATGCATGGTATTTGTCTACCCTACCTTGAACCTACCCCTACCCCAACTAAATGTGTGTGTGTGTGTGTGTGTGTAGGGGTGGCAATTGTACAGCTTTGGGTTGAGCTTCAATCCACCCCATCTAACCCGTTAACCCATTAATAACCCATTTAGAGAAAAATAAATGGGTTGGGTTAAACCCAAACCTGCCTTGACCCAATTCAACCCACCCAACCCATTATTTTTTAATTCATTAAAACATAAAAGGATGCAAAAAATAGAAAATACAAGAAAAATAAAACAAAAATTACAAAAGAACACAAAAAAATAAGAAAACAAACCAACAAAATTACAAAAAACATAACAAAATATAGAAAATACAAAAAGATAATAAAAATCGTGGGACAATATAATAGGAATTATGAAAAACACAAAATGAATATAAATAATAAAATTGCAAAAGAAAAATAGAAAAGCAAATCGTATAGCACACA
>NW_010729614.1:44016-60488 GCF_000365185.1 Nelumbo nucifera
AACTTTCCAGTTTTGCCCATTAATCTCCAAGGTCAAGGGAAACACTGGAAATCTGGTACAGTTGAAAGATTCAATTAATTCTACACTGTATGTGCCTAGGGTCTCACCCTGGTAGCTGAGACAGGCCACCCCAACCRACTTGRTGGCACAAYAGTGYCAGCCTTATCAGGATAGGTCTCCCCAGACCGACCCAYTGGCTGTGAACATTCTAAAATAACACGAGTCTCATTAGGTGTCCAGTTTAAGGGTATTATACAGAAACATACCAAGGGAACATGAATCAAATTTGCACTTTTATTCATTTACAGTAAACTCATAAAGTACATCATTTTGATTGAAGCTAAGGGCATAAAAACTGTCCAACAGGCACCACCAGTTCGGTTTTCTCTGTGAGGGAAAGATCAAGAAAGAGTTCTTAATATCAGTCTTTGCGGAAAGGCTGATTTAGTTTGGTGCTCATTGTTTCCAGAGGATTCTTGTGAAGGATTCAGTGCGTTGGACACACTCTGCTGGTTCTGTTCCATAGTTGTTGTGTCATCTTCAGTAAGAGCAGATCTTGGTGTCTTCTTTGGGCATGAACACCAACTTTGGGAGATATTATTTATCTGGATCAGGTATAACCACTCCCTTCTCTTTTGGTTCAAATCTGGTTTGGTTTGGTTCAAGTAGGATCCTTGAATACGATTCTAAAATCAGGGAATGCGATTCATAATTGGAAGGTAGGTAGGAAATTTTTGAAATTCGCCCACCCATTCCGCAACAGTTTTGGCATCCATACGATGGATCCTACCATCCCTTTCAGTGGTATCAGAGCCACAGGTTCGAATCTTGAACAAAAAGATCAGATCAGAACCTGCACAATTCAGTAGAAGTTGTTCTATCCGGGTATTGCGCTGTTTGCTATTTTATTTCAAGAAACTGTTTCTTGTTGAGGGCAATTGATCTGAAATTATTTATTGTTAAATCAGAAATTTATTTAGAATTCTTCTTTATTTATTTCTTGATTTAATGGACTATTCGTACCTGGAGATCAAAGTGCAAAATTGGCGCAGATTGACTGTGCATTCTCTTTTTGTAATTTCTATTCAATTCGGTCTGTAAAATAATTTTTTTTTTATTTTTCTAGACTGAATGTATAGGATTCAATCAAGGATGTAATTAATTAATAGAAATAGGATTTCTGTTTTATTTTATTTTCTTGATTGAAGAAGGCGGCAGCACTGGAGATTTGTAGATGGAGGGATCGCATTCTGTGTTTTGCAGTTTATGAAACTGCAACCCTAACGACTAACCTCTGTTTTGCAGGTGGTGCGAACAGTCCATGACTGATTTATGATTGTCTAAAATCAGAATTATTAATTTCAGATCTTTCCTGAATTAACTCTTGAATTGAAAATCAGTTTTGGACCATCTCGGACCAGATTGGACTAAATCTGTTTGGACTGAATCTAGGGTTCGAAAAGGGACTATTTTCAGTCCAAATTTGTCACACTTTCAAGCCCAAATCTCTTGTTCATTTGCAGGGATGAATTCGGCCCAACCTGTAAAGCCCAGTTTTAAAGAGTTAAAACTGCAAAAGCCCACTTTTGTGAGAAAAGCCCATATACCTAGATGATATTAATTGTTAAAATTGTGTTTTGTTGGGCTGATTAATGGGCTTTACAGCTAGTGTTTGATTGGATCAATTCTTCTATATCATGTGATGTGTGGATGTTTTATGTGCTGCGACCATGGGCCAAAAGTTCTTGGCCCATGATGATTCGTTAGTGGCTCTTATGCACACCATGGCTGAATGCACATCATTGCCATGCTGTCCCCTAAGGTCATTGGATGACCCCCTCCTTGCATGGTGGGCCCCACAACCCTAAAAAGTGGCGTGTGCGGAAATCCTAGCCGTTTTAGGCCCACCAGAAATCTGACTTTATGAAAGTCAGTGAGAGCCACTTTGGTTTGACCTAAATTAGAACTAGGGCGTAATTTTGTTCCCTCCGGTAATATGAGTGAATGTGATAGGGAGATCAATATGATGGACTCTCTAAAGGCCTTCCATCATTAGCATGAAGATGGGTCCTTCAGTAATGAGGAAAGGCACCATAAAATTGGGCTATCCATTTGCTGTTGGGAACTCTCTCATGGTACCTTGGCCTTCCATCATTAGCACTAGAAAATGGGAACTCTCTCACGGTACCTTGGCGTAGCCTGAATATGATGGGTGAGCACTCACTGAACAGAAAGGTTTACCTGAAAACGGAGCTAAACCTTGTCTGACAGAGGCCAAAGAGAAACTCACATGATGACTGGATGTGATCCATCGCAGAAAGGTGGTGGGGTTATGCAGCTGAAACAGTTGGCTTCACGCATCCTATGTGATTTCCCACATTTCAAGAGACACTTCACTGCCTCCGTCACTGAGATCAGAGGGAAATCTCAGAGAGGAACAAATGGAAATGGAACATAGATTAAAAGCCATATCTATGTAGGTAACATGAATCAAACTAAAGGTTGTGGACTAACATTTTGTTGTTTTACCAGAAAATGGCAAACGGACAATTTGCTAAGTTGCTTGATGACAACAAGCTTAAGAGACCCAATTATGCCAACTGGTACAGAAACCTTATGCTGGTCCTGGCTTCAAAAAAACTAGATAAGGTGGCTAAAAATCCTGATCTGGATCATCCGAAGGACAGGATAAAAAGTCCCTGGCCCGCTGCTATATCATAGCCTCTTTGGACAATCCAATACAGAGGCAGTTCGATCATATCAAACTCGCTAAAGACATATTGGATAGTCAGAAGACTATATACGAAGAGCAGAATCGTTTTACTCGACGAAAGGTCTTGAAATAGTTCATGACCGTGCAGATGACTAAGGGGCAACAAGTGCATGACCATTGTCTTCAGATGATGGGCTACATAAACGATTTGGAGGCCCTTGGTTCCGGGCTAGATCTGGTCACACAGATTGATGCTATTCTCAACTCTCTACCTCCGTCCTTCAACCCGTTCATTATGAATTACAATATGAACAAGCTGAATGTCAGTGCCCAAGAGCTCAACAATATGTTGCAAAGACCTGAGGAATTAATAAGGATGGATTAGCCGATAGCCATGCTTGTTGAAGCTGGAAAATCTGGCAAGAAGAGGAAGGCAAACAGAAAGCCCAAGAAGAAGGCCACCAAATCTAAGAAACAAAAGAAAGACATGGCATCTGATGCCTGTCACTTCTGCAAACAGGCCGGCCACTGGAAGAGGAATTGTCCTGCCTACCTAGAATCTAAGAAAGGTACTTTCGAAACTTGTGTCATGGAAACTAATTTATTAGTGACTTCTGTGTCCTGGTGTGTTGACTCTGAGGCTTCAACTCATGCGTGTAACTCACTGCAGAGGTTCAAAGTAAGCAGAAGGCTGAGTGAAGGAGAGGTGACACTTTACTTGGGGACTTCTGCAAGTGTTGCAGCTACGGCGATAGGAACYGTAGAATTAAATTTTAGAGAAGGGATTCTTGTACTGAAAGACTGTCTTTATGTACAAAATCTAAGAAGAAATTTAATTTCTCTTTCTAAAATGTGTGTGGATGGATATACTGTTTCTTTTAGTAATGTGATTACTATCAAAAGGAACAACAAATTCATTGCATGTGGGGAACTGGAGAACGGTCTCTATGTTCTACATCATTCTCTAGAAACTAACTTAACCGAAACTACATCGGTCGAAATCCCTAAGAAAAAAAATCATGACATAGTCAGTCCCACGTTCCTGTGGCATTACCGACTTGGCCACATTGGTATTGACCGAATCCCAAGATTGGTAAAGGATGGTCCTTTGAGTTTTCTAACAGTAGAAAACCTTCCCACTTGTGAGCCTTGCCTTAGAAAAAAGATGACAAAGCAGCCATTTAACGGTAAGCCTGAAAGATGTACAGACACACTTGACCTCATACATACCGATGTATGTGGTCCCCTGAGTGTCAAGACTCGTAACCAACACGTGTACTTTATCACCTTCACCGATGATTTTTCATGATATGATTACGTGTACCTAATGAGACAGAAGTCTGAATCCTTTGAAAAGTTCAAGGAGTTCAGACAAGAAGTCGAGAAACAGTTAGGGAGAGAAATTAAGGCCCTTCGATCAGATCGAGGTGGCGAGTATCTCTCTGACGAATTCAAGGACTACTTGAAGGCCTATGGGATTATCTCACAGTTAGCTCCTCCTGCAACTCCCCAGCTTAACGGTGTTTCAGAGAGGAGGAATAAGACATTGTTAGACATGGTCTAGTCACTTCTCACACGCTCGGAATTGCCCACATCCTTTTGGGAATATGCATTAGAGACCGAAATTTATGTGCTGAATGGGGTTCCAACCAAATCGGTTCTAAAACCTCCATACAAACTATGGACCAGAAAGAAACCAAGTGTCAGACACTTGAAGATTGGGGGTTGTCCTACGCATGTTAAAAGAACGAATGCGGACAAGTTGGAATCCAAAACCAGTCGTTGCCTATTTGTAGGATACCCAAAGGATTTAGTGGGTTATCTTTTCTATGACCCAAGTGAGCAGAAAGTGTTCTGTAGTCGAAATGTCCTGTTCTTAGAGATAGATTATATCTTGGACACTCATCGTCAGGAAATAGTTCTTGATGAGGAGAGCTCAGGAGTAGTGGGAGATGTCCCGCAAGTTCCAGGTAGTGACAAACCTAGAAGATCCACCCGGGTATCCAGACCACCAGTCTGTTATGGTTATGACCAGGATAGTTACCTGGTGGAAGCCTTGACTAGTGAGGAGAGGATCCCGTGACTTACGCAAAAGCTATGTTGGACATAGATTCCCAGAAGTGGGTGGAGGCCATGAGAGCTGAGATGGACTCGATGGAGGCCAATGGAGTCTGGACTCTAGTAGATCCGCCCTCTGGGGTAAACGGAATTGGTTGCAAATCGATCTATAAGAGGAAGAAGGGCCCCGATGGTAACATTGAGACCTACAAAGCTCGTTTGGTGGTGAAAGGGTGTACTCAAAAAGAAGGCATCGACTACATGTAGCAGCCGCAAGGCTTCATTGTTGCTAGTCAGGAACACATGGTATGTAAACTTAATAGATCCATATATGGACTTAAGCAAGCTTCTAGGAGTTGGAACATCCGTTTTGGCTCAACCGTCAAATCGTTTGACTTTGAGTAGAATCCGGATGATTCCTGTGTTTATAGGAAGTCCAGTGGGGATAAGGTCACCTTCTTGGTGTTGTATGTGGACGATATCCTACTCATTGGGAATGATGTAGGAATGTTGACTTCGGTCAAGGTATGACTTTTGCAACAATTCTCCGTGAAAGATCTTGGAGAAGCTTCCTATATACTAGGTCTTCGACTTTATAGAGATAGGTCAAAGTAGATAATTGGATTATCCCAGTCTACTTACATTGACAAAATTGTCAAAAGGTACAACATGGAGAACTCCAAGAAAGGAAACGTTCCTTTCAGGCATGGAGTCACTCTCTCCAAGAAGATGTCTCTCAAGACTTCTGAGGAGATTGAGGGCATGAAAGATGTCCCCTATGCCTTAGCCGTAGGGAGCATCATGTATGGCATGCTGTGCACTCACCCTAACAATGCTCAGGCGGTGAGTGTCGTAAGTAGGTTCCAGGCCAACCCAGGGCAGGAGCATTGGACTACTGTGAAGAACATACTTAAATACCTTCGAAGGACAAAAGAGTTTTGTTTTGTATTCGATGGTAGTTCACTACAAATTCTGGGGTATACTGATGCCGAATTCTAGTCGGATTCAGATGATAGAAAGTCTACATCTGGGTATGTTTTCATGATAGGATCGTGTGCTGTTTGCTGGAAAAGCAGCAAACAGGGGTCCATGGCAAACTCCACAACCGAAGCCGAGTTCATTGCCACAAGTGAAGTTGCCAAGGAAGCCGAGTGGATGAAGAAGTTCGTTCACAAATTAGAAGTGGTTCCGTCCAACACATCAACCACCCTGTTGTTGTGTGACAAAAATGGGGCAATCGCCCAGGCTAAGGAGCCTCGGGCCCACTCGAAGTCAAAGCACATCGAGAGGAAGTACCATGTACTGCGAGAGATCGTTGGTAAAGGGGACGTCCTGATTCAGAATGTAGCGTCAGTGGATAATGTGACAGACCCATTAACTAAGCCACTCACACAGAAGGTGTTTGAGAAACTCGTGGAAAGTATAGGGCTCCGGCTTGTACCAGATTGGACCTAAGTGCAAGTGGGAGTTGTTGGACAGTTTTTGTATGCCCTTAGCTTCAATTAGTTCTGATGTACTTTTGATATTTAATGTAAATAAATAAAGTACATGTTTGATTCATGTTGTGTGGTATGCTTCTATGTAAGACCCTAAAACTGGACACTTAATGAGACTTGTGTTGATTTTAAATGTTCACAGCCATTGGATAAGTTTGGGGAGATTTATCCTACCATTCTTTCAAATACACCAGGACGCAGAAGTAACCAACAGATTGGTTTCTATGACACAAGATTCGAAATTACCTTGCATTGATTCCAGGTATTGAGGACAGTGTTGGACAGTTTTTGTATGCCCTTAGCTTCAATCAGATTTGATGTACTTTTGATATTTAATGTAAATAAATAAAGTACATGTTTGATTCATGTTGTGTGGTATACTTCTGTGTAAGACCCTAAAACTGGACACTTAATGAGACTTGTGTTGGTTTTAAATGTTCMCAGCCATTGGATAAGTCTGGGGAGATTTATCCTGCCAAGGTTGACACTGGTGTGCTGCCAACTATTGGGGTGGCTTGTCTCAGCTGCTAGGGTGAGACCCAAGGCACACGCAGTGTAGCATCACTTGAACCCTTGAACCGGACCAGATTTCCAGTATTCCCCTGGACCTTGGAGATTGATGGGCAAAATTGGAAAGTTACACCTGACCACTAGACCCGATTATGGTACTGCACTAGGTGTCGGATTAGGCTGTCTTTGATATGTCAATAAGTGAGATCCTTAGCAGGGGTCAAAACCTAGGTATGTTGGAACAATCTGAGTGGGTGATCATAGTGACAGAATCAACCCCTTTGTCGGACAAAGGTAATGATCGGGAATGCACTCTCTCTGATGGAAACCAAACTGCTGGCAGTTGATTTTAATCGTTGGAATTTGTTTTGCAAAATTTATATATATGATATATAGATATGTATGGTTTCAGAATGTTTGCAAATGGTTTTAATTCCCAGGATCCATGTGAGTAGAAAGTGCAGCACTGTTCCTTGCAACCGAGGGAGAGGTCCTCTCTTGTCAGGTAGTGCTTGATCATTATGGGCTGAGAGCTTAAATGTAAGGCCATTTAGGATAATACCTGATGGGCTAATCTTGCATCTGCCCACAATCCCTGAGTTTTTATATGATGACTTGGCCTAGGGACCACTTAGTGTAATTGTTGAGCCCATATGGTCCATGTGATGGGCTCAGGGGGTTCACTGGGCTTCCCAGTGAATTCGGCTAGGCCTTGTAATAGAGGTTGGGCCGAACCCATGTGGCTGGTGTGTAGATCAATGCTTGGGTCCCTCGTCATAAAAAGAAGCCCAACTGGGTAGCAGTTTGGAAGACTATTGAGCACTTGATTCTTATTGGGCCTAAAGCCCATTTCGAACTGGGCTGATTTGATCAGTCACTAAAAAGTGGGGCGTATCGGAGATTAGGATGAGCCCAAAAGCTTATCTAGTCTACAGATAAGATTAAGAAGAGTCCTAATCCAAATATAGATTTTGATAAGGGGAACTCCTGATATGATCAGGAGGTTTTCTTAATCATTAAGCAAGTGGAGGAAACCCTATTCGAATTACAAGAATTCGCACCCAAGGGATTTCGCAGAGAACACACCAGCATTCTGAAGATTAGATCTCATAAACCCTAGAGGAGAAAAGCAGTTCGCCACTTTCTTCTCTAGTTCTCTTCTCCATCAGCTACCACCAACCACCACCAGTTCGGTTTTCTCTATGAGGGAAAGATCAAGAAAGAGTTCTTGATATCAGTCTTTGCTGAAAGGTTGATTCAGTTCGGTGCTCAATGTTTCCAGAGGATTCTTGTGAAGGATTCAGTGTGTAGGACGCACWCTGCTGGTTYTGTTCCAYAGTTKYYGTGTCATCTTCAGCAGGAGCAGATCTTGGTGTCTTCTTTGGGCGTGAACACCAACTTTGGGAGATATTATTTCTCTGGATCAGGTATAATCACTTCCTTCTCTTTTGGTTCAAATCTGGTTTGGTTTGGTTCAAGTAGGATCCTTGAATACGATTCTAAAATTTGGGAATGCGATTCCTAGTTGGAAGGTAGGTAAGAAATTTTTGAAATTTGCCCACCCATTCCGCAACAGTTTTGGCATCCATACAATAGATCCTACCATCCCTTTCAATTCGATGGGTGATGTTGTATTTCTTAAATAAAGCCTCTACCACCCGGTTACAAAAATGAGTGCATTGGTCACTTATAATTTCTCTTGGCATACCAAACCCGGAAAAGATATGGGACATGACAAAATCTATAAAAACTTTAGCATGTTCAATCCGGGTAGCTTTAACTTCTACCCACTTTGAAACATAATCCACAGCTAGAAGAATGTAAGCATTACCAAAAGAAGAAGGAAATGGGCCCATAAAATCTATACCCCATACATCAAATATTTCACATACAAGTATGGGGGTAAGCGGCATTTGATCTCTATGGCTTAAATTGCCCGTCTTTTGGCAATGTTCACATGCCTTGCAGAACATATATGCATCACAAAACAAAGTAGGCTAAAATAATCCACTTTCCAACACCTTACGTGTTGTTCTTTTTAGACCGAAATGGCCCCCACAGGCATATGAGTGGCAAAATTGAAGAATGGAAGGGATTTCGGTTTCAGACATGCATCTTCGAATAATTTGGTTAGAGCAGGGTTTCCAGAAATACGGGTCATCCCAAATGTAGTATTTAGCATCACTCTTTACCTTATCCTTTTGGGCTCTTGATAACTCTCCTGGTATGGTTCTAGTAACTAAATAGTTAACAATGTCAGTGTACCATGGAGTTTCTTCTTGAATTGTAAAAAGATGCTCATCTGGGAATTCATCTTTCAAAGGTGTTGCCTCTACGCTAGTGGTCAGTCTACTTTGATGATCTGCAACCAAATTCTCTACACCCTTCTTGTCACGAATTTCTAAATTGAATTCTTGTAGCTGAAGAATCCAACGGATGAACCTTGGTTTTGCTTCCTTCTTGGTTAGCAGGTACTTTAGGGCATACATCTTTGGAACATGGCGGGAGCATTGCAGAGACCAAATGGCATGCGGCGGTAAGCAAATGTAGCAAATGGACATGTGAAGGTAGTCTTCTCCTGGTCTTCTGGCACAATTGGGATTTGATGAAAACCTGAATAACCATCAAGACAACAATAGTGAGTTTTACCAGCTAATCTTTCAAGCATTTGACCGATAAAAGGAAGCGGGAATTGATCTTTTCTAGTTAATGAATTTAGCTTCCGGTAATCTATACAAACCCGCCACCCATTTTGAACTTGGGTGGGCACTAGCCCACCTGCAATGGGCTTACCCACTTACTGTCCGAAATTGGATAGATTATTCTGACATCTAGAAGATTTAGAACTTCTTTCTTTACCACCTCCATCATAGGAGGGTTTAATCGGCGTTGAGCTCCTACTGCAGGTTTATAGTCTTCCTCCAATAGTATTTTGTGCATGCATGTAGATGGACTTATCCCCTTGATATCAGCTATAGTCCATCCAATCGCCTCTTTGCACTCCTTGAGTGCTCGAATCAGCTTTCTCTCTTCTAATGCATCATGTTTGGAGGAGATTATTATAGGAAGTGTCTCCTCCTCTCCAAGGAACATATACTTCAGGTGCTTTGGTAATGATTTCAACTCCAATTGTGGTGCCTGCACAATAGATGGAAGGACTTTTGTGTGAGCTGAAGGTAAACTAAAAAAAGACACATTACGAGTTATAGTTTTAAGAGATTCCAGCTCAAAAGTTGAATTTTGCAATTCAGGATTCAGCACAAACTCCTTTTCTGCTTTTTGTTATCCTTTACAATCAAAACCATTGTTAAGTGCAACCTTCAACGCATCTTCATCATCCAACTCAAAAGTTTGCTGCACTAAAGAGTCAATAATTGTTAGACAGTTTTGTATGCCCTTAGCTGCAATCAGTTTTGATGTACTTTTGACATTTAGTGTAAATGAAAAAAGTGCATGTTTGATTCATATTGTGTGGTATGTTTCTGTGTAAGACCCTTAAACTAGACACTTAATGAGACTTGTGTTAGTTTAGAATGTTCACAGCCATTGGATAAGTCTAGGGAGATTAATCCGGCCAAGGCTGGCACTGGTGTGCTGCCAAGTGTTGGGTAGCTTGTCTCAGCTGCCAGGGTGAGACCCAAAGCACATGCAGTGTAGGATTATTTGAATCTTTGAACCGGAGCAGATTTCCAATATTGCCCTAGACCATGGAGATTGATGGGCAATACTGGAAAGTTACACTTGACCCCTAGACTCGATTATGATACTGCACTGGGTGTTGGATTGGGCTGTCTTTGATATGCCAATCAGTGAGATCCTTAGCGGGGGTCAAAACCTGGGTATGTTGGGATAGTCTAAGAAATCATCTGAGTGGGTGATCATAGTGACAGGATCAGCCCCTTTGTCGAACAAAGGTAATGATCGGGGATGCACTCTCTCTGATGGAAAGCAAACTGCCCGCAGTTGATTTCAATCATTGGAATTTTGTTTTGCAAAATTTATATATATGATATATAGATATGTAGGGTTTCAAAAGGTTTGCAAATGGTTTTAATTCCTGGGATCCATGTGAGTAGAGAGTGCAACACTGTTCCTTGCAGCCAAGGGAGAGGTCCTCTCTTGTCGGACAGTGTGATCATTATGGGCTGAGAGGTTGAGTGTAAGGCCATTTAGGGTTATACCTGATGGGATAATCTTGCATCTGCCCACTGTCCCTGGGTTTTTATAAGGTGGCTTGACCCAAGGACCACTTAGTGTAAGTGTTGGGCCCATTGAGTCCATGTGATGGGCTCAAGGGGTTCACTGGGTTTTCCAGTGAATTCGGCTAGGCCTTGTAACAAAGGGTGGGCCAAACCCATGTGGCTGATGTGTAGATCAATGCTTGGGTCCCTCGCCATACAAAGAAGCCCAACTAGGCAGCAGTTTGGAGGCCTATTGAGCACTTAATACGTATTGGGCCTAAAGCCCATTTCGAACTGGGCTGATTTGATCAGTCACTTAAAGGGGCGGATCTGAGATTAGGTTAAGCCAAAAAGGATTGGGTCTTGACCCTATCTACTTATAGAGACCAAATTCAAATTAGGATTTGAATATGGTAATCTCCTGATAAGATTAGGAGTGGGCTGATCTAATCTGCAGATAAGATTAAGAAGACTCCTTATCCAAATACAGATTTGGACTAGGATAACTCCTAATGAGATTAGGAGGTTTCTTAATCACAAAGAGAGGAGGAGAAAACCATAAGTTGAATTACAAGAATTCGATCCATAGGGAATTTGCAGAACACACTCTGCTTCTTGAGATAGGATCTCAGAAACCCTAGAGAACAAAAGTAGTTCGCCATCTTCTTCTCTAGTCTTCTCCTCCAGCAGCCGCCGCCATCTACTGCCAGTTCGAGTTCTCTGTGAAGGAAGATCAAGAAAAGTTCTTGATCTTGTGTGGTGATCTCTGCTTCCATCAAGTTCTTGAGAAGAACCTAGTTCGTGGGACGAACACTGCTGGTTCTCCTCCATCATCGATGTGTCATCTTCAGTGGGAGCAGTTCTTGGGATTTTCTTTGCGCGTGAACACCAACGTTGGGAGTTACTGCTTCTCTGGATCAGGTATATCCCTTCCCTTCTCTTGTGGTTCAGATTTGGTTCAGTTTTTATTCAAGTTAGATCCTTGAATACTGTATTCTAAATTCAGGGAATATGATTCCCAGTTGGAAGAATGGCAAGAAATTTTTGAAATTTGCCCACCCATTCCACAACCTTTTTGGCATCCATATGATGGATCTTACCATTCTCTAAGTGGTATCAGAGCCATAGGTTCGAATCTTGAATCAAATAAAATCAGATCTGGACCTACGCAAATGGGCAGAAGGTGTTCTACCCGGATTTGTGCAGATTGTTTTATTTCTAGAAAATTTGTTTCTGGATGCGGGGCGATTGATCTAAAATTAATTTTTAAATCTGAAATTGATTTAGAATTGTTCTTTATTTATTTCTTGATTTCTTGGGCTGTTCGTACTTGGAGATCGAGATGTAGATTTGGCACAGAATGTTTGCGCATTCTTTTTGCAGTTTCTATTCATTCGGTCTATAAATAATTTTTTTTTCTAGACTGAATGAATAGGATTCAATCAAGTTGTAATTAATTAATAGAAATTAGGTTTTCTATTTTTTTTGTCTTGATTGAAGTTGGCGGCGGTGCTGGAGGTTCATAAGATGTCGTTGCTGCAATCTGCGTTTTGTAGTTTATGAAACTGCAACCCTACATTCTAACTTCTGTTTTGCAGGTGGATTTGGTACGAACAGTCCCTTGTCTGATTTGTGCTTGTCTATAATCAGAATTATTAATTTCAGATCTTTCTTGAATTGAAAATTAGTTTCAGACCATTTCAGACCAGATTGGACGAAAACTGTTTGGACCGAATCTATGGTTCAAAGGAGACTGTTTTTAGTCCTGATTTCTCCCACTTTCAGGTCTGAAACTGATGTTTAATTGCAAGAATTAATTCGACCCAACCTATGAAGCCGAGTTTTAAAGAGTTAAAACTGCAAAAGCCTACATTTGTGTGAAAGCTATATGGGCCGAACTGCTAACTACTAACCAGCCCATATACCTAGATAATGTTAATTGTTAATATTATGGACTTTTGATGGGCTTGTTAATGGGCTTTACAACAAGTGATTGATTGGATCAATTCTTCCAATTCATTTGATGTGTGGATGTTTGATGTGCTACGACCATGGGGCATAAGCACTTGGCCCATGATGATGCGATAGTGGCTCTTACGCACACCATGGCTGAATGCACATCATTGCCATGGTGTCCCTTGCGGTCAATGGATGACCCCTCCCTTCATGGTGGGCCCCCCAACCCTGAAAGGGGTCGCGTGTGGAAACCCTAGCCGAATTGGGCCACCAGAAATCTGACTTTATGAAAGTCAATGGGAGCCACTTTGGTTTGACCTAAATTAACTAGGGCGTTATTTTTTTTCCCTCTAGCAAATATGAGTGCATGTAACAGGGAGATTCATGTGATGAACTCTCTAAAGGTCTTCCATCATTAGCACAATGATGGGTCCTTCAGTAATGAGGAAACGCACCATAAAATTGGGCTATCCATTTGCTGTTGGATTTGTCAGAGTGTTTCATAAGATGATAAGGGCATCATAGACCGATGTGGGAGGGGTTTCACCAGAAAATGGGAACTCTCTCATGGTACCTTGGCATGACCTGAATATGATGGGTGAGCACTCACTAGACAAAAAAGATTTACCCTAAAATGGCTATGAACCTTGTTTGATAGAGGCCAAAGGGAAAACTCATACGAAGAGTGGATGTGATCCTTCACAAAAAGGTGGTGGGTTATGCAGCTGAAACAGTTGGCTTCATGCACCCTATGTGATTTCCCACATTTCCAGAGACATTTTGCCGTCCTTGTCACTAAGATGGGAGGGAAATCTCAAAGATGAACAAATGGAAATGGAACATAGATTAAAAGCCATATCAATGTAGGTAACATGAATCAAACTAAGGTTGTGGACTAACATTTTGTTGTTTTACCAGAAAATGGCAAACGGTCAATTTGCAAAGCTTCTCGACGATAATAAGCTTAAGGGCCCAAACTATGCCGACTGGTACAGAAACCTTATGCTGGTCCTGAGTTTAGATAAGTTGGATAAAGTGGTAAAGAATCCTGCACCGGATCGTGCGGGAGATAGGGCTTCAGAAGCTTGCAGGAGGGAATACCAAGAGTGGGAGGAGAAAAACTCCCTACCCTGCTGCTATATCATAGCCTCTTTAGATAATCCAATATAGAGGCAGTTCGATCAAACTCGCCAAAGAAATATTGGATAGTCTAAAAACTATGTACAAAGAGCAGAACCGTTCTACTCGCCAAAAGGTCCTGAAGTAGTTCATGACCACGCAGATGACCAAGGGGCAGCAAGTTCATGACCATTGTCTCTGGATGATGGGTTACATAAATGAGCTGGAGGCCCTTAGGTCCGGGCTAGATCCGGTCACACAGATAGATGCCATTCTTAACTCCTTGTCTCCGTCCTTCAATCCGTTCATTATGAACTATAATATGAACAAGATGAATGTCAGCGTTCAAGAGCTCAGCAACATGTTGCAACGAGCTGAGGAACTGATTAGGAAGGATGAGTCGATAGCCATGCTTGTTAAAGCTTGCAATTCTGGCAAGAAGAGGAGGGCAAAGAGGAAGCCCCAGAAAAAAACCACTAAATCTAAGAAACAAATGAAAGACAAGTCATCCGATGCCTATCACTTTTGCAAGCAGGCCGGCCACTAGAAGAGGAACTGTCCTACCCTACTTGGAATCTAAGAAAGGTAATTTCGAAACTTGTGTCATAGAGACTAATCTGTTAGCTGCTTCTGTGTCTTGGTGTGTTGACTCCGGGGCTTCAACTTATGCATGTAATTCACTACAAGGGTTCAAAGTAAGCAGAAGGCTGAGTGAAGGAGAAGTGACACTTTACTTGGGGACTTCTGCAAGTGTTGCAACTACGGCAATAGGAATCATAGAATTAGTCTTTAGAGAAGAAATGCTTGTACTTAAGGATTGTGTTTATGTACAAAACTTAAGAAGAAATTTGATTTTTGTTTCTAAACTGTGTGTTGATGGATATACTGTCTGTTTTAGTAATATGATTACTATTAAAAGGAACAATAAATTCATCGCATGCAGGGAACTGGAGAACGGTCTCTATGTTCTACATCCTTCTCTAGAAACTAACTTAACCGAAACTACGTCGGTCGAAATACCTAAGAAAAGGACTCGTGATATAGTTAGTCCCACGTGCCTGTGGCATTACCGACTTGGCCATATCATAATTGACCGAATCATAAGGCTGGTAAAGGATGGTCCTTTGGATTTTCTAACCGTAGAAGATCTTCCCATTTGTGATCCTTGCTGACGGGTTGTCGAAGCCCTCAAAATTAGTGCTAGTCCCAAAATAAAATTTTTGTAGTAAAATTGGTACTAAGTCGAATCCCACAGGGAGCTAAATAATAATCTCTCAACCGAATGAATAATATAATGGAGTGAGAGAATTAAATAATTTAAAATTTTAAAAGAACAAAAAAGCAAATAGCAACGAACAAACAAGAGAAATCAGTCTTACCGAATTCTGATTCAAGGGTTCGGATTGATCAATTGGTCATCAATCATAGGTAGACTTCGGCAGTCTTGCAATTCAATCATTTAACCTTAGATTTATTAGGGTAGCCATAATAAACCTTGTGTTTTCCTAAATCAGCTGACCAAACCTAGCATTTGATCAACACTTATCACAAATCAACTGGGTACGATAGCGTTCCATATCAATTAGAGATAGCATTAAACTTTGTGAAAACAGTTAAACCAAAATAACAATAATTGAGATAGCTRCAATTATYGAATYTTRTTCCATYRATTCCCTTTAGGTTAAAMCATGTCAATACATTGGTCAAAGGCTGTCACGAACAATTGACCCAGAAAGATATTAACCTAATTGCTACTTGTACCACTATTCGTGACAATTACGGATCACCRAACCATGGATAGCARTARGAAAATCAAYATTAATTAATTTGTCAGACTAATTAACATTAACATCTGATGAGAGTAGAATTTGTCATATTTTTATCCCCGATTATTCTGTCTTTTATACTAAATTAGCATCTAATTGGACTCATATTTCTTGTATTTTAGTCCAGGGTATGAAAGAAGGCATCAAGAGAAAAAGAAAGACAAATCGGATGATTTTTCACAGTTTCGACATCGTTCAGTGATCTGGGCCTAACTCGCATCTTCAAACTCAGAATGGGCTGATTAAAGATCCACTGGAAAGATACGAAAAAAAGCCACAACTTTCATGTTTTGGGCTGTCGCAGATTCGGCCTACATAGAAGTCAATTCCGGGCCTGAAGTCGCAGAAAATTCACAGGAAGGCCCAATCCGCAGCTGAAGCCCAACTCGCAAAAAAGCCTGACTGAAGCCCAATTCACAAAGGATGTCTATTACGAATCCAAGAACAAGAAACTAAGAAGAATCCTTCTAGATTTAAATTCTTGATGTAATCTTAGAGTGATAAAAKGATTGAGTTCAAGAGATAAAGAGATAGGATTAGAATTAGGATAGGACTTTCTATTTCCTATAAAAATCAACTTCAAGAGAAAGTAGGAGACCACCCCCTCCCCTTT
>NW_010729615.1:29772-50360 GCF_000365185.1 Nelumbo nucifera
GATAGATCGATAGATCGATAGATCAATTTTTAGTGTGGGCTAACCCAAGTGCATCAAATTTCAGTGTGGTTTGGACTCAGGCTGAATAGTTTGGGCTTGATCTCGGGCTTTAGGCCCAATTCTTAGGGTTGGGCCTAAGTAGAGCTAAAACCCAACCTAGCCTACCCGACTTGCACCCCTACTCACCGAACAATGAAAACTTTCTTGAAAAAACAAGGTGTGAACTCATCATCCACCATGCAAATTGATTTTACAATTTTAAAGGATTGGAAGTTTTTTTTCTGCTCATTGTGGTGGCATTTGATAAATATAAAATCTGAAAAGAAGTAAAAATGATTTTTTGCTTTCTAGAGGTTCTAAAAAGATAAGATCATTTGAGTTGGAGCAATTCCCCTATATCTGAAATTGCAATTTTAATAAAAATAGTACTCTATTAATAAAAAATATTATATATTTTCAAATAAATAATTATTTATTATTTAATTAAAAATAATATATATATATTTATTATTATTAACTAATAATAAATAAAGTATACTTTATTATTACTAATAAATATATTATGAAATTTTCTTCTTATTACGATATAAATATTAATTCTAAATATTATTATTTATTTAATTTAAAATGATATTATTTATAAATTTATGATAATAACTATTTAATAGTTATTAATAATAAATATTACTATAGAAATATAATTTATGATAATATCCACTAAAGCCATCATTAGACTTCAAAACATTGATACCCAAGTAGACTTCAAATCTGATTATCCCTGATAATGTGTAGGCATGGTGCATATCTGAGTTAGACCTAACTCAAAAGAAAATATTTGCTTGAGCCTGCAAATTTATATATCTGATCGGGTTAGGTCAAGTTATAAAATATATGTTACTTATTATTATTAATTATTAAAATATTGTTAGCTATTAAAATATTGTAATTATTAAATTTTAAAATACAGTAATTTTTGGAAATTGTCATATTTTTAGAAATATTGTTAATTTCTTGGCTAAAACTAATTAATTGTAATTTTCTAGTAATTAAATATAACCTTTTGGTAATTAAATGTAATTTTCTATTATTTATAGCTTAAATTATAATTAATGTTAATTACAGTTTAAAAATAATTATTGTTAATTATATTAGTATTAATAATTAAAATACATTAATCTTTAATTATTATTCAGTATTTTTTGCAATAAAATACATTTAATTTAATTTTTAATTATTTTTAGTATTTTAATTAAGCTTTAGGTTTTTCAGAACTTTTTGATTTTTAATTAATTTTTGGTGTTTTTCATTATTATTCAGGATTTTTTGCATATGAGTATTTTTCAACAATTTTCAGAATTTATTTTTGCATATTAGTTACTACAAAGTTAATTTGCATTTGCTCTCAATAAAAATCAATTAAATAACTAAATGAATACCATAGTTAATAAAAATACAACTAATTTTCAATAATTTCTAGCTTGGGTATTTTTTTAATAAGTTTTGGTATTTTTTTATAATAAAATACTATTAATTGTACTTTTTACTAAATACCCTTATTAATATAAAATACTGTTAATTTTCAATATTTATTAAATATTTTTAGTATTTTAATTATGTTTAGGGTTTTCAGAATTTTCTGGATTTTTAATTAATTGTTGGTATTTTTTCATTATTATTTAGTAATTTTTGCAATAAAATGGGTTCTACGTTTTAAATTTTCATTAATTTTTATCATTTTTAATGAGTTCACTATGCACAATAAAGTTCTTAACTCATAAGTTATCTAATAATATTATTAAAATTATCAATTAATAGTTTTATATTTAAATTTCTTATTTTTATTAGTGTTTATTATGTTTGATTTTTAAGTGGAATTAAAACACATTTTTAATATTTACTAAGTTTTGTTAATATTTATATTATTAATAATAACATATGATGGAGGACGATTTGACCCGACCTATGGAACGGTGACATGCAGACACTGACTCAGCACGAACAACAGCTCAGCATTGTAGCCTAGTGCAACCGGGTGATGGGCCCATAAAGCAGCTCGTTACATCGTAGTCCACAAAAGGAGAAGCTCGCCACAACGTGAGCTCCGGGTTACCCGAGCTACCTTTGAACGGATACTCCGAGGCAACTTTAGCTCGCAAACTAAGGGAACTAGCTCACCCAAGCTCCCAAGCAGACAAGTCACCCCAAGGACCAATTCTGTTAAAGGTAATCCTGAAGTATTCCGAGCTCGCTACAAAGTAGCTCAGGAATGGGCCACCTGGGCACTCCTCAGGAAGCTTCTCCCAGACAAAAACACACTGATTCGCCTATAGATACCCCGAGGTGAAGACACCTCGGGCCAGACAGCTCGACTTAGCTTTCCACAGGCAGCTCGCCGCATACAAGATAGCCCGGCACAGGGTGACTCGTGAGTGAGTAGTTTGACATGTCGCAAGAAGATCTCCTGCCCGACCATCGTACCCGACAAATCTAGAGACAGCAGCCATATCCCTCGTTAGACAGCACCGTGTCTGCCACCTTCAGAGGGTGCCTTACACCTGACAAGCATGTACCCTGCGGCGACGGCCCCGCGCATGCCACCTCAGCCCCGCCAGTAACGGCTGCGGCAGGCTGACAGTGGCGGTTATACCCGCCCAGTCAGAGGCCAGTGGGCCCGATACAACGGATTTCTGTTATAAGGAGCTAGTATCAAGGAACGGAGGTATCATCTTCTACTCTCGTGCTATCTGCACTCTTAGCATTCGTCTTCTCCTTGCTTCTCCTGTGGAATACTAACTTAAGCATTGGAGTGTTCCCGTCGGGCTAGCCCCCGGGGATTCTTCTTCTTCTCCATCTCAGGTACCTTTCTAGAGCCATGCAAGTGCCAGCTAGGAGTGACCGGATTGCGCACCATCATTTGGCGCCGTCTGTGGGAAAACACTTCTAAAAGCCTTCCTCTAAACCTTCATAGTTCTTCCTTCTCTGAAAAGCTCGGCACTCATGGCTTCCTCAAGCAACGTTGGATGAAGCATGGAGATGGGTAACTCTAGGGAACAACACCAGGTTCCCACGGTCTGCATAGGACAATTCACCATCCCTCTTTCGGTGGACGGAGTCCCCAACCTGAACGTGTTGCGAGCAATGGCACCTCTGGGTGTTCCCCTCCCTTCCTCTGTAGAAACGAACTTTGCTGAACCGACTGTCGTTCTTCTGGCGTCCAGCCAGAACCAGCTCGACGATCTGATGCAGTGCATGCGGGCCATGCAAGCCCAAGTGCAGCAGCTCCAGCAACACCAGATTTACCAACAACAAGTGTTGCACCACGTCTCCCAGTACCACTATCAGCAGCAATTCCCTCAACTGCCTCGACCTCAGCTTCAGCAGCCACAACTCCCTCCTCGGCACCCAGTCTCACCACGGGCAAGGTCTCGCCGCTAGGAGGAGCACCTTTCTCGCCAAGGGGAGGCCCCCCAGAACCCTCCTAAGAGCCAGGCCTCCTTCCACGGCAGACAAGAAAGATCAGCCACTCCGGTCTCACCGTGGGCAGTCAGGTCAGGAGGACCTCAGCTCGCTAGGTTCACGTCACCTCAACTCTCAAAGCCCGACACCCCATTCCAAGAGAACCGGTTCGAGATCCTGGCCGCAGGTTCCAAGCAGGATCCCTCTGTCCGCAGCCATCACCAGCGGCCTGAGCCACTTCCTGCACACACCACTCCTGACAGCACAGAGGTGAGCAGCACGAACGCCGAGCCCACCAAGAAGCAGAGACGTCGCCGCCAAGCTCGCCGATCTACAACCCACAACCTGCCCGAGCTCGGAGGTAGAGAAGAGCTAAGCTCGGGCGAAGCTAAGGCTCCCCTCCTTTCGGTTCCGTCCCCCTGCTTTCCAACTCCTGGGAATCCCAATGCCTAAAGACATCAAGCTCCCCCCTCTTGACAAATATGATGGGTCGTTTGACCCAAATGATCACGTAGATGCCTTCCAGTCACAGATGCACCTGGCAAGAGCCAGTGAGTCGTGCATGTACGTGGCCCTCTCCACCACTTTCAGAGGAGTAGCCCGTATGTGGTATCGAAACCTGACACTTGGATCGATACAAAGTTGGGCGCAGTTTGCGCAAGCCTTCACGTCCCACTTCGTCACCAGCAAGCGGTGCCCGCGAACTGAAGGAAGCCTCCTCAACAAAGTGCAGAGAGAGGGACAGTCCATCCAAGGCTATATCAAGCGGTTCAACGATACGTGCATGCAGATACCATGCCTGGACCCCGTCGTGCGCCTCGTAGCAGCCAAGAAAGGCGTGACGCATAAAGAGTTCAAATGGCACATGGTCGTCAACCAACCGGCGACCATAACCGAATTTCTTAAGCTTGCAGACAGGTTTATAGCCACAGAGGAAGAGATCAACCAGAAGGGCGAGGGCGTGCCCGAGAAGAGGAAAAGGGAAGGAGAGCCTTCCAACCAAGGGGACAGCTGAAAGAAAAATGATGCAGCTCGGGGGAGCAAAGTCGGGTCAGTCATTCCGAGCCCTTGTAGCGGACCGAACTGATTACACCCCACTGAATGTGAAGCGGGCCGAAATTCTGATGGCGATCAAGGACACCCCGTATGTGAAGTGCCCACCCCGTCTGAGGGGGAATCCCAATGAGAGAAATAAGAATCTGTATTACATTTTTCACAAAGATCACGGTCAAAGTACCGAGAATTGTAAAAACCTCCGCGATGAGATTGAGGAGTCCATCCATCGCGGATATTTAAGGAACTTTGTACAAAATAATAATAATAATAATAATAATAAAGTAGGTTGGCAAGGGGAGCACGGTAAGGATGCTCCCGAGTCCAGCAGCAGGCCGGCCGAACAGTCGCAAAGGCAGCCCCCGGAAGAGAGGTCGGTTCAGGGCACCATCCACGTGATAGTGGGAGGCTCGATCGTCGCGGGTTGTACTTCAGCGGCAGCTCGGATGTCAGTTCGTGAAGCTGCTCGGGAAGAACAGAATCCTCTAAAGCGGTCGAAGACAGAAGAGGTCAGACGCGCTTGTGATAAAGTTGAGGATCAACGACTTCGAGGTCAGACGCGTACTCGTTGACTCAGGCAGCTCAGCAGATATTCTCTTCAAAGCCGCGTCCGACCAGCTTCAGTTGTAGGGAAGTGACTTGAAGCCCGCAAACACTCTTTTGGTGGGCTTCAGCGGAGAAGAAGTCAGACCCCTTGAGAAAGTGACAGTACCTGTGGAAGTCGGCACATGGCCCTGCGTAGTCAGACTCAACCACGACTTCCTGGTGGTCGCGACCCCCTCCCCATACAATGCCATAATAGGTCGGCCGATCACCCATGCCCTACGGGCGGTGGTCTCCACTTATCCTTTGGCAATGAAGTTCCCTACGGACTTCGGTGCGGGGGTAGCGCGGGGCGACCAGCTCAAGTCCCGCAAGTGCTATGTCGCCGCCCTAAAGGGAAAGACCAAGGTGGCCGATGACCTCAAACTGGAGTGGCTTACAGAGCAAGGCAAAGAACGAGATGCACCCATGGAAGAAACAGTCGATGTTCTGACCTCAGCCGTAGACCCAGCTCGGACGCTTCAGATCGGTGCTTCCGTTCAGGAACCTCTACGATCCGAATTGTTAGGCCCGTTAGACGGAAGAAACCCAACCTAGCCCTGGAGCGGTGGAAAGCGGTCGACGAGGAGGTCGAGAAGCTCCTCGCAGCTGAATTCATAAGAGAAGTCCATTACCCGAGCTGGGTAGCCAACCCCGTTCTGGTAAAGAAGGCTAACGGCAAGTGGCGCATGTGCGTCAACTACACCAACCTAAACCGAGCCTGCCCGAAAGACTGCTTCCCGCTTCCCATAATTGACCGTTTGGTGGATGTGACCTCAGGGCACAAGTTGCTGAGTTTCTTAGATGCCTATTCGGGCTAGAACCAAATCAAGATGGACCCGTCGGACGAAGAAAAAACTGCCTTCATCACGGAGTTCGGTCTATATTGTTACAAGGTTATGCCCTTCGGGTTGAAAAACGCAGGGGCAACCTTTCAAAGGCTTGTAAATAAGTTGTTTGCGGCATTAATTGGTAGAAAAGAAGAATGTTATGTAGACGACATGGTCATCAAAACTCAATTTTCGCATGAAATAATACAAGACTTGCATTTTGTTTTTTAAATTTTGTGTAAGTTTAATATGAGATTGAAACCAAATAAGTGAATATGCCCTGGTAATTGCAGCTCGGAAGCTCCGCCCGCACTTCCAGGTCCACACTATTATCGTCCTCACCAACAAACCACTGAGGCAAGTCTTACTTAAGCCCGAGGTCTCTAGTCGGTTGACGAAATGGGCCGTTGAGCTCAATGAGTACAACCTCCAGTACAAGCCGCAAACTGCCATTAAGGCTCAAGCCTTAGCATATTTCATCGCCGAGTGCACATTCAGCTCCGAAATTCCCAGGCCGGTTGAGCACGAGGTCCCCAGTTCGGGTGAGCCCGAAGCTCCCAGGCCGGTTGAGTCCGAGCCCCGTGAGGTAGCAGCCAGTGTGGCATCTCTCCTAGTTAGGCCAAGCGTGAACTGGGATGAGGAGCCTTGGATCCTTCACGTAGATGGCTCCTCGAGCCAACAAGGCAGCGGAGCCGGAATAGTTTTGCATGGCCCAAGTGGTACGAAATTGGAGTACGCGCTACGCTTCGAGTTCACGACATCTAATAATGAAGCAGAATACGAGGCGTTGATAGCTGGACTGGCTTTAGCCAGAGAAGTAAAAGCCAAGCACGTCGTTATCTGCAGCGACTCCCAGCTCGTGGTCAACCAGTTCACTAGCGAGTATGAAGCTCGCGAGCCAACCATGGTCGCCTACTTAGCCAAAGTCAGAGAGGCCCTGCTCAACTTCCAGTCACACTTCAACAGGCAAATCCCGAGGTCGGAGAACGTTGAGGCCGACACCCTGTCCAGGTTAGCTAGCGCCAGCGACATTACCATGAAAACTGTGTACATAGAGGACCTGCCTCGGCCTAGCATTCTCGGGGGGAAGAGGAGGTCGCTCCCGTCGTTCAAGCAGAGCCGAGCTGGATTGACCCGCTCGCGAGCTTCTTGCTACACGGGACCCTCCCTGCAGATCGCAATGCAGCCAGATATGTCAGCCAAATATGTCATGATAGACGAACAGATGTACCGGAGATCCTACACGCTTCCCTACCTGCGATGCTTGCGACCTACCGAAGCTGAGCTCGTACTTCGCGACACTCATGAGGGTCTGTGCAACGGACACTTGGGGGGCAGGGCCCTCGCCCAAAAGGCACTTCGACAGGGGTATTATTAGCCAACAATGAAGGCAGATGCCATTGAGCTCGTTAGAAAATGTGATAAATGCCAGAAGCACGCCAATATCCACCACCAACCTACTACCGATCTCAAGTATCTCACCAGCCCGTGGCCTTTCGTGCAATGGGGCATCGACATACTTGGATCGTTCCCGCTAGCAGCAGGCCAGAGGAAATTTTTAGTGGTAGCAGTGGATTACTTCACCAAGTGGGTAGAAGCCGAACTCCTTGTAACGATCACAACTCGGAACGTCCAAAACTTCTTTTGGAAGAAAATTGTGAGCCGCTTCGGGTTACCTCGGGTACTGATCTCTGACAACGGCAAGCAGTTCGAGGACATCAAATTCCAGAACTGGTGCCAAGACATGGGAATCCGACAGAATTTTACTTCAGTTGCACACCCTCAAGCAAACAGTCAGGCAGAGGTCACAAACAGAGCCATCCTCCGCGGAATGAAGGCACGGTTGGACCGAGCTAAAGGGTTGTGGGCAGACGAGCTACCTAGTGTTCTATGGGCTTACCGAACCACGGAAAAGACCGCCATGGGAGAAACTCCCTTCAACCTCACCTACGGCACCGAAGCAGTTATCTCCGTAGAGATCGAAGTACCTACACTACGACTGGAAGGATACAGTGACCAGACGAACGAAGATGAGTTGTGTACCAACCTCGATCTACTCGACGAAGTAAGGGACCTCGCATACATCAGGACCGCAGCTTACCAGTAGAGAGTAGCTTGGTACTATAACGCCAGGGTCAAGAAGCGAAACCTCCGCGTCGGCGACCTGGTCCTTCGTAAAGTTATGGCACCTGAGCCCGGCGTTGGCAAGCTCGGGTCCAATTAGGAAGGACCTTACCGAGTGAAATGAGTGCTCTGGGAGGGAACGTACGAGCTCGAGACTCTCAAAGGGAAACAAGTACCTCAGGCATGGAACATTGTCAACTTAAGGCGATATTATCTGTGACAACTGGGTAGGCTACGAGTCACTCCTAGAGCCTAAGGGCCAAAGTGCCGAGCTAATGTGACCGCGGCACAATAGGACCCAGTCGCCTCTACGACATGGGCGAACTCCAAGAGTGGGCTATCAATCACTCCCAGAGCCTAAGGGCCAAAATGCCAAGCTGACATGACCTCGGCGCAATAAGACTCAGTCGTCTCCATGACATGGGTGAACTTCAAGGGCAGACCACAAGTCACCCCCCGGCTTATGGGCTAAGGCACCGAGCTAACCAACACCTCGGCATCAAGAAAGACAGCCATTTCAACGATGGGGATAAAGTATGAAAAGTGCGAGCAGCACGGGCCTAAACCCCGCCAAGCATAGTTCGTTCCAGTACAATGGTCGAACTAAAGAATAACCGAGTGTATAGTTCGGGCACACGTGGTAACCACTTCACCGTGCACCATAGAGATGCCTTAAATGATTTAAGGGACAGTCTGAGAAAATGATCATCGAGAAGTCCTACTTCGAGTATGTAGCTCTAATAGCTTGGGTGTTGAGATTGCCTTAGTAAAGATAAAGAGAGCACATCATATTTCAAAGAAAAAGGGAGAACTTTCATTACCATTTCAAAAAAAAAGAGAGAAAAATGACAAGGCAATAATCGAGCTAAGCAACTCGGGAAAGTCTAACAATCACAGGGCATAACCGCCCAAGCAAAGATCTTTGAAAGATCGGGTTTATGGCACCCGGGAGCCACCAGAAGTCCAGGAGAAACACCGCCTCAGGGATCTGCCTCCTCATCCTCATCCTCCGGGGAGTCAAACTCCTCTTCCTCCGCTTGATCTGTTGTCTCGGGAGACAGGCCCTTCATAGTGATGTCGTCGAGGTTGAGCTCGGAGAACTTCTTCCGAACCAACCACCGGCAGAGCTTAAACCTAGAGCGGTATGAACTCGAGCCATATTCCACCTGGAGGTCATGGTATTCGTAGGAGTCTTTGAAATCCCAGACCACCTTCTCTCGTTCGGCCTCCACCATCTGGTTGAAATTTCGAATCCGATCTAGAAGAGTGGACTCCAAGTCCCGTACCTGCTGCCAAAGGAGCTCCCTCTTCGCCGCCACCCTCGATGACTCCTTCTGGTAATGTGTGCTCTCTTTAGAAAGTCGGGCAATTTGGGCATCCTGGTCGCGGACGAGTAGCTCCTGAGATTCACTCCCCTTGTGAGTGTGATGGAGCTCGCCCCGAATCCAGTCGAGCTCGCCCTGGAGCTTCTTATTAGTAGCCCACTGGTCGAGGGCATCAACGTGGTGGATGTGCGTCTGGAGAGCCATAGCATGGATGACGGTATTCACCTGCCAACAGAAAGAAGATCAGAAGACAGCAAAAGGAAGCGAAATGAGAGAAGAAGGGAAAGAATCACATACCACCATGCAGTGGGAGGAGGCAAACGCGGCGAGGTCCCTGGGCTCCATATTCCCCTAATGGGCGACCTCATCGTTGTTAATCGCCTTCCGGCTCCTCCGGTGAGCCACGGCGTAGTCGTTCACCCCTTCCCAGTTCCCCACTGGGAACGAAGGGTAAGGGGATGGCTGGAAAGGGTTACGGGGAGTAGCCCCCTACTATGGGAGCTTGCCCCCTCCGAAACCAGCCCCACTAGTTCCCTCGGATAGAGGTGGCGGGATCCCAGGCGGAGGGGAGGATAAAGCTGGCTTGGCAGAACCAAACTCAGCACCCCTCGAGGTGGGAGTTTGGTCGGGGCGCGACCTCTTCACCTTGCGCCCCTGGTTGCTTGAAAGAAGGCGGCGTGAGTTGATACCAGACATGATGGCTGCCAAGAAGAAATAATAGTATCAGTTCGGTAAGAACGAGATATATGTATGCATATGAACGCAATGTCATGACAAAAACTGCGCGACCTAAAAGGACAACCTACACGGGCTTAGGCCGGCCTGCGCGAGCTTCTCCTCGGCCAAATAGTCCGAGCAGAGGAAGCCTACCGATGCCCAGGACAGCATCGTTTTCTGAATTTCAGGGTCCAACTCGGTCCCGGAGTCCTGGATAGCGTCCCTCCAAGAAGTAGGGAAGGGCCACCCTTCGGGGTGCGAACCAAAAAATAATCCCGCTTCCAGGCGGGGATTTTCTTCGGGAGCTCGTGCAAGAGCTTGTAGCCACGGCGGGGAGAGAAGTAGTAGAGATGCCTCTCCGGCGGGGCCTCGGGAGTAGCATTCTTTATATAGAGGATAGCAGAGAAGATGTCTAGACTCAAGGGAAGACAGTATTCCTAACACAAGGATATCGTCCCAATGAAGTTTCTGATGGCATTGGGATGGAGCTGGTCAATAGTGACATTGAAGTGGTTTAGCACCTCCACTATCAAAGGGTGCAGGGGAAGACGCAGGCCAGCCTCGAGCTGTTCCTGGTAAATGACTATATCATTGGGGCCATGCTCCCAAGGAAAATTAATAGTAGGGATGCAGTAGAGAAGGTCCCTAGGGAGGTGGAAATAGCTAATCAGAGACCTAAGTCTCCCCTCTGTCATGGAGGAAGGGCCGAAAGTATCGGGCTCCCTTCCCCGCGAAGTAGAAGCTCCTTCCCCGGAGACCTCCCTGGCCCCCGGAACCTGCTCTCAAGCTCCCCCCGAGCTCGAGGGAGCATCATCATCTTGGTCACTGCCCTGGTAACGGACATGGTGTGGGTATCCCGACATGACCGACAATAAGTAAGACTCACCGAAAGAGGACGGGATGAAATAAGCTGAGGAACTCGAGTAGACTTGATAGGTGCGCGACCTCAGAATCTGAAGACAGCAAGATGGCGTGAGGGGAAACGAGGCCCAGAGGGCCCTCCTATTTATAGCCCCCACGTTTCCGAATCGACGGCCCAGATCAAAGCGAATCCAACGGCTCGCAGGTGCTTGACCACACGTCTTCTAAAAACTGAAGGTGATTGGCGGCACGTCTTCCACGATTAAGGCAATGACGGCTGCACGACGCTCAAAATTAGGAGTTACTTCAGTACGTTTTGGGAATCCAAAAAGTCAGAAAAGTCAAGAAATCTCTTGATTCCCGCGGGTGCCCTTAATGTGAGTAGTCAATCAAGTTTGAATTTTGGTCAAATCAATCCATCACGCTTCGTGAACTCCTTGTGCTAAGGAAATGCTCTCAGCTCAAGGAGTGGGGGGCAATTGATGGAGGATGATTTGACCCGACCTATGGAACGGTTACATGCAGACACTGACTCAGCACGAACAACAACTCAGCATTGTAGCCTAGTGCAACCGGGTGATGGGCCAATAAAGCAGCTCGTTACATCGTAGTCCACAAAAGGAGAAGCTCACCACAACGTGAGCTCCGGGTTACCCGAGCTACCTTTGAAGGGATACTCCGAGGCAACTTTAGCTCGCGAACTAAGGGAACTAGCTCGCCCAAGCTCCCAATCAGACAAGACACCCCAAGGACCAATTCTATTAAAGGTAATCCTGAAGTATTCTGAGCTCGCTAAAAAGTAGCTTGGGAATGGGCCACCTGGGCACTCCTCAGGAAGCTTCTCCCAGACAGGAACACACTGATTCGCCTATAGATACCCCGAGGTGAAGACACCTCGGGCCAGACAGCTCGACTTAGCTTTCCACAGGCAGCTTGCCGCTTACAAGATAGCCCTGCATAGGGTGACCCGTGAGTGAGTAGTTTGACATGTCACAGGAAGATCTCCTGCTCGACCACCGTACCCGACAAATCTAGAGACAGCAGCCATATCCCTCGTCAGACAGCACCGTGTCTGCCACCTTCAGAGGGTGCCTTACACCTGACAGGCATGTACCTTGCAGCGATGGCCCCGCGCGTGCCACCTCAGCCCCGCCAGTAACAGCTGCGGCAGGCTGACAGTGGCGGTTATACCCGCCCAGTCAGAGGCCAGTGGGCCCGATACAACGGATTTCTGTTATAAGGAGCTAGTATCAAGGAACGGAGGTATCATCTTCTACTCTCGTTCTATCTGCACTCTTAGCATTTGTCTTCTCCTTGCTTCTCCTACGGAATACTAACTTAAGCATCGGAGTGTTCCCGTCGGGCTAGCCCCCGGGGATTCTTCTTCTTCTCCATCTCAGGTACCTTCCCAGAGCCATGTAAGTGCCAACTAGGAGTGACCGGATTGCGCACCATCAACATACATTAAAATAAGAGGCCATGGAAAACCTAAAGGTCTCTCTCTAATAGTGTGCAGTTTTATTAATCTAATCAAGATAAGTAATGATTACTGTTTTATATTTTCCAAACAAAAGAAAATAAGAAGAAATAAAAAAAAATAGATAAATATCTTTTCTCAAAGGAGAGGCATGCTAACATGGATAGACCAATTTTATTTACTATTAATTAATATTAAATTAATAATCAAAATTTGTTGTTAATTAACTAAAAGTATTCAAAGTTACTGTTAATATCTAAGATTTTAATAATTGTATAATTTAATTATATTTTTCATTTTAATAATTGCTAATAAATTTAGTTTTATTAAGGGTAAATCTCTTAAACTACCCCAACAGTTTGTGAAATTGACTAACTCTACCATTACTGTTTACATATTGTCTTAAATTACCCCTAAGTTTTCTGACAATTGACTAGCTCTACCCCTGTCGTTAGTATCCGTTCATTATCCGTTAAAATCCATACACATGTGACACTATGTGACATATAAATTTTTTTAAAACCCAATATTACCTTCTCGACCAGCAAACCCTACTTTGATAGTATTTATACCCCGCGAAATTCATTTCATCCCCACCGGAAGCTTCTACTGCTCCGGTTAGACTACCACCAAAAGCGTCAAAAAAACCAAGCTCAATCTTAACATCAAGGAGAATAGATCTAATTTGCCGAGGGATACGGAAGAAGTTGCTTGAAATAGCCTGAACTAGATTGGATTTATCGGAAAAGATCCGAAGGTTCTTCACATTGGAGCTTCTAGCTAAAGCTTCAGCAAAGATGGGTGAGTTTGGAGTAGTACTTGAAGATAGAGCACCCTTAAATCTGCCATCAGAATCAAAAAAACTTCATCAATACCAGCATACCTAGAATGGGGCAAAGCACCATCCACCATAACAGTTTCAAAACGAACGTGTGTAGCCCTCGAACGGGGGGCGATATTATATGATCTCGCAAACTTGTCCTGTCTCTGATTGGGAGCAGGATTCTATGCGTTGCTGGTCTAAATTTCAGAGCTAAACAGCATGAACAAATGTGGGTTTTTCATCAATTGGGTTTTATTTTGAAATTTTGATGAATAGTGAAGGATAAATTTGATATTTCATTTTTTTTCCATTAGTGTTTATGGGTATGTCAATTGTTAGAAAACTTAAGGGTACTTTAAGACAATACGTAAACAGTAAGGGTAGAGTTGGTCAATTTCGCAAAAAGTAGGGGTAGAGTTATTAATTATTTGTATTAATTTTAATAATTGTTATTATTTTTATTATTTTTAAATGAAATTTTGATTAACTTTAAATAAATAAAAATAATTACAAAAGCTAATATTTTATTAATATCCCTAATAATTAACAATTATATAGGAATGACAAGGAGGTGGGTTCAGGGCGGGGCACCCCATCCCTGTCCTTGCCCCATAGTCAAGACATTCTACCCCATCCTTGCCCTGTCCCTATGTCAGGCGGGTTCAAGGCAACCACTCTTCAATGTCGGGTGAGTTTAGGGGCAAGGCACCCCACTCCTCATCAAGGATGGGTAGAGGTGTAAAGTGAGCCCATGGGCGGCCCGCGCTCTACCCCGCTAGCTGTCACGAGTCGTGTTGCCCTCCTTGGTGAAAAATTTGGGGGTAGGCCTAAAACGGCCCACGGCCCATGGCCCAGGCCTGTGCGGGCCCATGTCATGCCATGTCGTGCCACGGGCCGAGCCTTGGGTCAGGTCAGGCCGTGCATTGGGCCAAAGCTATTTATTTAAAAAAATGACAAAAAACTTAAAATTTTAATTTTATATGAATTTTGTGTTTAAAATTGCTTATATATGCAATAATTAAATAAATTAGTATAATAAAATTAAAAATTATTTATTTCATTAATATATTATATACTATATATAAAATATAAAATATATATAATATATATGGGCCGTGTCGGGCCATGCTGGGCTAGGATGTAGGTTGGGTCGTGCTGGCACGTAGGCCGCGGGCGGCACGACACGAGTTGTTGTGCCATGCCGTGCCGGCTGGTGGGCCTCGAACCCCCGGCCCAGCATGGCATGGACCTCCGTACTGGGCCTAGCACGGATTGGGCCTATGTGCCATGCCGTGCCAAGCCGGTCCAAAATCGTGCCAAGTCACGGGTAGCCTAGCCCAGTTTACACCTCTAAGGATGGGGAATCCTCGAATTCCCCTACCCCATCCCCGGTATTGGGCGATTTCAAATAGAGGTGTAAATCGAGTCGTGATGGGTCGAGCCTTGGGCCAAGCCAAGGCAAGCTATGATAGGTCCATTTAAAAAAAATAAAAAAAATGTTTAAATTTTTATTTCATATGATTTTTTCTATATACAATTGTATATATATACAATTGGAACTATTCATGGGCCAGGTAGTCCGACGGCTCGGCCTGACTTGACACGTTATTTTTTAGGCTTGGACAAAACTTTAGGTTCGTGGGCTCGAGCTCGGGCTTTCTCAAATAAGCCCGGCCCGATACTATTACATATATAAAAAAGTACTTATGCTAGATATAATATATATATATATATATATGTATATGCTTCTTAAATTATTAATAAATATCAATTTAGTATTAAGAAATATAAATTAATTTATTAATTTATTACTAAATACTAGGCCCAATGGTCAGGCCAGGCTCAAGCTCGGGCTCGAGCTTTGGGCTTTATATAAGGGTTGGGCTCGGGCTCAAGATCTAGGCCCAATGGTTAGGCCAGGCTCAAGCTCGGGCTTGCACATTTTCTGTTGATAAAGAGGTCCATGTTAATTATAAAACTATGATTTTTTACAAATTAAAAATAAGTGTTGTTAATTATGTTACTATTAATAATTAAAATAAATTATATTTTTCATTATTATTCAGTATTTTTTGCAATAAAATACAATTAATAAAAATTATTATTCTTTTAAATTATTTTTGTTATATTTATAATATTTTCTATTATTTTTAACTTTTACTAGTGTTATGTATTTTTGTTATTTTTATATTTTTATTTTATCATTTCATAATTTTTTTTTATTTTTATTATTTTATAATATTTTCACAACTCCCATTTAGATATTAGAAAAGAAGAAATCTTTAAAGCTTTTTAGATTTTTTTTGTTTCTTAATTTAAGACTTCCTAAATCGCCACCTAAGTTTGTTATGCGCCCTAGTCAACATCCAGCAGCAAAATTCTACCGTTTTGTCTCATATGCAGCCTAATATGATGATTTTGTATATAGAGAACCATTTTTTATCCACCATTGACCTGATTGGTTCGTCATCATCTTATAATTCATCTTTCTACAAATACCGTTGGTTGGGTCAATAATTTATAATTTATAATTTATAGAAATAAACGATCGATGTGCTGATTCACTGAACTGATTGCTAGTTTTTTAGACTATATTAATTTTTTTCTCATTAATTACGATTGTTTAGACTATTTTTTTTTTCACTACTGTAGCAAAGACAATTAATCAAAGCATCTTATCTTTTATATATATATATATATATATACTATTAATAGGAAATGGGTTCTCTATGCATCCAGGAAATGGAATCTATTCGTGCAAATAGATCCAATTAATAGTACCTATTTCCAATAATTAATTACAGTGATTAATTAGTAATTACTGTAATAATAATTACTGATTATTACAGTAATTTAATAAATATATAATTAATAATTACTGTTTGTCATAAAGATTGTTAATAAATAGATACTTATTTAAATTTTACTTTAAATTAAAATTATAAATACTATTAATAAATATAGTAATTATTATTATATTAAAAATAATAAAAAATGTTATTAAAAGTATTGTTATTGATTATTTAATAAAATATTATAATTACTTACTATTACTGATAAATACTGTTGATTTAATTTAATTTGGTAATTATTAATTTAATAAATATTGTAAATAAATCCTATTCATAAATTTAAAAATTACTGCTATATTAAAAATAACTAAACAATATTATTAAAACTATAATTAATGATTTTTTAATTAAATAGTATAATTACATTCAATTATTGATAAATGTTGTTAATAACATTCTGGCAACCGACAGTTCGAACGGATGGCCTATTATGACAACAAAAATTACAAGCAAAAAATTACAAAACCATTCTAACCACTAGTTTTTTGGTCGACGGTTGGATCATCCAGTTCGAACGAACAGTCTGTTCTAACAACAAAAATTATAGACAAAATATTGAGTTTGTGAGGTCCATTAAGCAGTATCCTACGTGTTGTCATTCAAGCATGTGACTCATACGACCCAAAAACGGAACCATTCTAGCCATCGGTTTTTGGATCGATAGTTCGATTCGAACGAACTATCCATTCTGACAACAAAATATTATAAGCAAAAATTTACATAACCGTTTTGGCCATTGGTTTTCAGGTCGACAGTTTGATCGTTTAGTTCGAACAAACGACCCATTTTGACAATAAAAATTACAGGCAAAAAATTGAGTGTGTGAGGTCTATTGAGCAGTATCATACATGTTATGTCATCCAAGCATGTGACTCATACAACCCAAAATGGAACTGTTCAAACGGATGACCCATTTCTAACAACAAAAATTAAAAAAATAAAAAAATAAAAAACAGCCAAAAACCATTGAACGAATCAATGGGATGATGGTTCAACCACTCAGGTCAATGGGTCATTGACTGATTCAACGGTTTTTTGCCAGGGACCGAGATTAGGGTAAAATAGAATTGGTTGCCTGGATAATTTCCAATTAAAAAAATAAAAAAAATGGACAACCCATTCTGGCAACAAAAATTACAAGCAAAAAATTGAGTGTGTAAGGTCTATTAAGACCATACATGTTATGTCATTTGAGCGTGTAACTCATACAACTTGAAAACAGAACCGTTCTAGCCATCAGTTTTCAGATCAACGATTCGATTGTTTAGTTCGAACATATGGCCCGTTCTAACAATAAAAACTAAAAAAAATAAAAAAATTACCAAAAACCATTGAACGGGTTAATGGCTCGACTACCCGAGTCAATGGATCATTGATCAATTCAATGACTTTTGGCTAGGGACCGAGATTAGGATAAAACGGAACAGATTGCTTGGATGGTTCCCGATTAAAAAATAAAAAACAACCAAAAATCATTGAATGGATCAACAGGTCAATGGTTCGACTGCTCAGGTCAATGGGTCATTAACCAATTCAATAATTAATGTATTGAATAAATTATTACCTGTTTTTCAAGTTAAATATCAAGTTTTAACTTATATTTATTCGTTTCATCTTGTACTTATATTTATTCATCTTGCAAATCAAACAAATAGTTGGATTAATTGACAAATTTCTAAATCTATTGCAATCCTAATTACTTCGTTACAAAAAAAAATGTTGATTTTTCTTTTTCCCTGATATTTTGTATTGTATATCCATCAGCGATGAGACTAGTTATTATTTATAACAAGTATTTTCACTTCATATAAAAACTAGTAAATATGCACCTAGTACATCATAATTTCAAATAACATTAATAATTTTAATATTCTTATGGGGGCTGGTGTATTTATATTTTATATTGTATTTTTATTATTAATAAGAATATTTTGTATTTATCATATTTATTTTTGTTTTATATGATAAATATATAATATTAAAAATGTGCATAAATTTTATAGACAAACCTTTATGATTTTTTATATTTTTTATTTCTATCTATTTGCAATAAAAACTCATCGTCGGGAGTTTTTATTATATAATTAATTGTATTTATTAAAATACATTGTAGAAAAGTTTTCCGATTGTCCAGGAACTCATTCCAGTAGGAACTGCCCCTACCGCGACCTGCCTCTCAGAGCAGGCCTCAAGCTTCTACTTACCGCGACTACTGTATTGAATATTTCTTGTGTTAGTGGCAGGTTAATGATTCGAAGTCAAATCGGAGTTCAAATCAGTCCAGGGGCACCCCACAACGTCACACACTACATCCCACCGTGTGTTGAGGATTCGTAAAGAAAGACAACTTTATACAAGACATTTCAGCACATATATTTTGTATTTGTCATATTACCCAACAAACAAGAATTATATTTATTAATTATGCAAATGAAATTCAAAGTAACCAAAAATAAAACCATTTTTCTTTTTGGGTGACCAATTAATGATCAACCATTTGTTTCAATTGGGTCAACCTATGATCCCACAATTAAAAAATAACTATTTAGAAAAAAATAATACACAAAATTATTAAAAATATATAAAAAATTGTAAAAAATATTTAGACAAATATCTAATATTATATATTGATTACATTAAACAAAAAATAAGTGTGGAAGTTCCAGGGGCTCCAGGTCCAGGGGCTCAGCCAATAGGGGTGCAAAGTGATCAGGTCGAAATTGGATAGGGGTATATCCAATTTTGATTCGACAAGAAATTCATTGTATTTGAATCTGTTAAATACTCTAGTTGCCCTATTCAAATTTGATTCAATAAGGTTAATGGATATTCAATTCAAATTTGATTCAATTCAAGTTAAAGAGCAAGAAAAAACAATTTCAGCAACCCTGTTAATCCTTCAAAAATCTTCCAAGTCATCAAGTGAAGAAGGAATAGTAGACTTACCTATTTTGCCTTAATGAGTTTTGCAAATAGCAGACAAGCGGCAATAGTTTAGGGCAGCCTAGCAACAACCTCAACTGGCAACTCAATAATAGACAGCAGTTGAAGATGAATTTCAGCATTTGCATCCCTAGAAATTAAAACTCATGATCATTCGAAGATGCATTCAGCATTTACAGCCCTATAAAATGTTGAAGAAAGGGATGGAGAATGAATGCTGGTAACTATGTCAATCTCTATGGCTTGAACTGCAAGACTATATGAGATGAACACTGGTTACCAGTGGCAGAAGAGTGTTGGTAATGGTGAAAATTGCTGGAGGGTCTTAGGTTTGATTGGTAGAACAGAGTTTAGAGATAAGGGGAATAGTTTTTAGGAAGGAAAATCAGATTATGGGTGATTAGGAAAGGAAAATGTTTTTTTTTTTTGAGCAAAGAAAGGAAAATGGTTTAGGTTAAGAAAAACCTTAGGGTCTCAGCATTTGATTTTTCCCATGAAGATAATCAGTTAGAATGTTAGGGGGTTGGGGAGTCAAAGAAAAAGAAGGGTGGTTAAGGAAGTCTTTAGGAAAGAGAAGTCAAATGTTGTACTAATTCAAGAAACAAAGTTGAAAGAGGTGGATAGAAGATGGGCAAGAAGTGTGTTGTCAGCCAGAGGCTTAAGTTGGGCTTTTGCACAGTTGTGGGGAGCCTTAGGAGGCATCCTAACAATTTGGAAGAATGAGAAGATAGAGTGCACTGAAGAATTGATTGACAACTTTACGGTCACAGTGAAGTTTAGGAGGAAAGAGGGTGGGTTATAATGGGATTTAACTAATGTCTATGGTCCAAATTCATATAGGGAAAGGGAAGAGTTTTGGGAAGAACTAGCAGCCATAAAGGGTCTTTGGTGTTTGGGGGGCGATTTTAAGGTCATTAGATTTGTGAGTAAAACAACTAATCTTAGCCATAGGATCACCTCTAGCATGAAGAAATTCAACCTACTTGTGGAGTCCTTTGAGCTAAGAGAGCTCCCCATGCTACAAGCTAGTTTCACTTGGTCCAACTTTCAAGAAAAACCCCTATGTTGTAAACTAGACAGATTCCTATTCTCTGTAGATTAGGAGACTGCTTGGAAGGGAATGGTAGTAAGGGCACTTCCTAGACCAACTTCGAATCATTGTGCAATTAGGCTTTCATAAGAGAAATTAGGAGAAGGACCTTGTTTGTTTTAGTTTGAGAACATGTGGCTACTTCATCCTGAATTTTTAAAGAAAGTACAATAGTGGTGGGAAGAAGGTCAAGCGGAATTCAGATGAAAATGATATAGATTCTAAAAGGATTGCTAAAAGGAGTGGAACAATCAGTTAGAATGTTAGGGGGTTGGGGAGTCAAAGAAAAAGAAGGGTGGTTAAGGAAGTTTTTAGGAAAGATAAGTCAAATGTTGTACTAATTCAAGAAACAAAGTTGGAAGAGGTGGATAGAAGATGGGTAAGAAGTGTGTTGTCAGCCAGAGGCTTAAGTTGGGCTTTTGCACAGTTGTGGGGAGCCTTAGGAGGCATCCTAA
>NW_010729616.1:18379-32379 GCF_000365185.1 Nelumbo nucifera
GAGTCTTGGGAGACATCCCCTTGGAGAGAGTGACTCAATGCCTGAAAGGAACATTTCCTTTCTTAGAGTTCTCCATGCGGTATCTCTTGACTATTTTGTCAATATAAGCAGATTGGGATAATCCTATTATCCTCTTCGATCTATCTCTATAGAGTTGAAGACCCAATATATAGGATGATTCTCCAAGATCTTTAATGGAGAATTGCTGTGAAAGCCATACTTTCACCGTAGTCAACATTCCTACATCATTCCCAATGAGCAGAATGTCATCTACATACAAAACTAGAAATGTAATCTTATCACCATTGGATTTCCTGTAAACACTGGGCTCATCCAAGTTCTACTCAAAGTCAATCTTTTTGACAATAGAGTCAAACCGGATATTCCAACTCCTAGAAGCTTGCTTAAGTCCATATATGGATCTATTTAATTTACATACCATGTGTTCCTGACCCGCAACTATAAAACCTTGCGGTTGTTGCATATAGATATCTTCAGTAAGATCTCCATTCAGGAAYGCAGTTTTGACATCCAATTGCCAAATCTTGTACTCATGGTATGTTGCTACAGCTAGTAGGATCCTAATGGATTTAAGCATGGCCATCGGCGAAAAGGTTTCTTCATAATCGATGTCCTCTTTGTAAGTGTACCCTTTCGCCACCAGACGAGCCTTGTAGGTCTCAACCTTACCATCAGGGCCCTTCTTCCTCTTATAGATTTATTTGCAACCAATTGCTTTTACCCCAGGGGGCGGATCTACTAGAGTTCAGACTCCATTGGTCTTCATTGAGTCCATCTCAGCTCTAATGGCATCTACCCACTTCAAGGAATCTATGTCCAACATAGCTTCCGTATAAGTCACGGGATCCTCCTCACTTGTCGTAGCTTCCACCAGGTAACTATCTTGGTCATAGCCGAAACGAACTGGAGGCCTAGAAACCCGGGTAGATCTTCTAGGTTGGTCACTACTTGGAACTTGTGGGACACCTCCCACTACCCCTGAGCTCTCCTCATCAAGAACAACTTCCTGACGATGATTGTTCAGGATGTAATCATCCTCCAAGAAATGGGCATTTCGGCTATAGAACACCTTTTGTTCTCGTAGGTCATAGAATAGGTAACCCACAGAGCCTTTAGAGTAGCCTACGAATAGGCAACGACTGGTCTTGGATTCCAATTTATCCGCACTCGTTCTTTTAATGTGTGCTGGACAACCCCAAATCTTCAAGTGTCTTACACTTGGTTTCTTTCCGGTCCAAAGCTCATAGGGAGTCTTCGGAGATATTTTTGTTGGAACCCGGTTTAGCACGTATATCGCAATCTCCAATGCGTAACCCCAAAAGGATGTGGGTAACTCTGAGTGTATGAGAAGTGACCAGACCATATCCAATAGGGTCCTATTCCTCCTCTCTGAAACACCATTTAGCTATGGTGTAGCAAGAGGAGCTAACTGTGATACTATCCCATCGACCTTCAAGTAGTCCCTGAATTCGTTAGAGAGATACTCGCCACCTCGATCCGATTGAAGGGTCTTAATTTCTCTCCCTAACTGTTTCTCGACCTCTTGTCTGAACTCCTTGAACTTTTCAAAGGATTCAAACTTATGTCTCATTAGGTACACGTAACCATACTGAGAGAAATCATCGGTGAGTTTTATAAAATAAACATGCTGGTTACGTGTCCTAACACTCAGGGGACCACATATATCAGTATGTATAAGGTCAAGCGTGCCTATACATCTTTCAGGATTACCGTTAAATGGCCATTTCGTCATCTTACCCTGAAAGCAAAGTTGACAAGTGGGAACATCTTCTACAGTTAGAAAATCCAAAGGACCATCCTTTACCAACTTTGTGATACGATCTATGTTAATATGGCCAAGTCGGTAATGCCACAGGTACATGGGATTAACTGTATCACGGATTCTTTTCTTGG
Organism: Nelumbo nucifera; assembly: GCF_000365185.1. The sequence continues at coordinate 20,315 of NW_010729616.1, forward strand.
GGTCATTAACCGACGTAGTTTCGACTATGTTAGTTTCCATAGAAGGATGGAGAACATAGAGACCATTCTCAAGTTCATCGTATGCGATGAATTTGTTATTTCTTTTAATAGTAATTGTATTATAAAAAAGAATAGAATATCCATCCGCACACAATTTTGAAATAGAAATCAAATTTCTTCTCAAATTTTGTACATAAAGACAATCTTTTAGTACAATGGATCCTTCTTTGAAAAATAACTCTACGGTTCCTATAGCCATAGCTGCAACACTTGTAGAAGTCCCCAAGTAAAGAGTTACTTCTCCGTCACTCAGTCTTCTGCTTATCCTGAACCCCTGCAATGAGTTACACACATGAGTCGAAGCCCCGGAGTCAATACACCAGGAAGCAGAAGTTACCAACAAATTGGTTTCTATAACACAGATTCAAAATTACCTTGTCTCTTGGATTCCAGGTATTGAGGACAGTTCCTCTTTTAGTGGCCTGCCTGTTTGTAGAAGTGACAAGTATCCGATGCTCTGTCTTTCTTCTGCTTCTTAGACTTAGTAGCTTTCTTCTGAGGCTTTCTCTTAGCCTTCCTCTTATTCTTGCCCGACTTGCCAGCTTCAAAAAGCATGGCTATGGGCTCATCCTTCTTGATCAGTTCTTCGGCCCTCTGCAATATATTGCTGAGTTCCTGGATACTGACATTCAGCTTGTTCATGTTATAGTTCATGATGAACTGATTGAAGGAAGGAGACAGAGAATTCAGGATGGCGTCTACTTTTGTGACATGGTCAAGCCCGGATCCAAGAGCCTCAAGTTCATTGATATAACCCATCATCCGAAGACAATGATCATGAACCTACTGGTTCTTGGACATCTGCACGGTCATGAACTGTTTCAGGACCTTCTGACGAGTAGAACGATTATGCTCCTCATACATCATTCTCAGACTATCCAATATGTCCTTAGACAATTCAATATGATCGAACAACCTCTGTATTGGATTATCCAAGGAGGCAATGATGTAGCAGCGGGCTAGGGAATTATTTTCTTCCCATTCGTGGTAGTCCCTCCTTCGAGCCTTAGAAGCCCTATCACCCGGACGCTCCGGGGTAGGATTCTTAGCTACTTTGTCCAACTTTTCAGAAGTGAGGACCAGCATAAGATTACGGTACCAGTCAGCATAGTTAGGTCCTTTGTTGTCATCCAACAACCTAATTTGATTCATGTTATCTACATAGATATGGCTTTTAATCTATGTTCCATTTCCATTTATTCATCTTCGAGATTTCCCTCCCATCTCAGTGACAGAGACTGCGAATTGTCTCTGGAAATGTGGGAAATCACATAGGGTGTATGGAGTCAACTATTTCAGTTGCATAACCCCACCACCTTTCTGTGAAGGATCATATCCACTCATCGTATGAGCTTTCCCTTTGGCCTCTATCAGACAAGGTTCATTGCCATTTTAGGTTAAACCTTTCTGTCCAGTGAATGCTCACCCATCATATTCGTGAACGCCAAGGTACCGTGAGAGAKTCTTCCATTTTAGGATAGGCCTCTCCCACATCGGTCTATGACGCTCCTATCATCTTATGAAACATTCCAACAGATCTAGCAGCAAATGGATAGCCTAATTTTATGGTGCGTTTCCTCATTACTTGAAGGACCCATCTTCATGCTAATGATGGAGGGCCTTTAGAGAGTTCATCATATGAATCTCCCTATCACATGCACTCATATTTTAGGAGGGAACAAAAGTTACGCCTTAGTTTAATTTAGGTCAAACCAAAGTGGCTCCCACTGACTTTCATAAAGCCAGATTTCAATGGGCCCTAAATGGCTAGGGTTCTGCACGGATCTTCTTCAGAGAGGTGTGGGGCCCACCACAAAGGGAGATCATCCAATGATCGTTAGGGACACCATGTCAATGATGTGCATTCAGCCATGGTGTGCGCAAGAGCCACTACCGTATCTGCATGGGCCAAGTGCTTATGGCCCATGAACGTTGCACATCACACATCCATACATCACATGCAAGGATAAAAATGATGCAATCAATTAATATCTGTAAAGCCCATCTTTAAAGCCCAATTTAATCCATAATATTACTGATTAATATTATCTAGGTATATGGGCTGAATAGCATTAAGCAGTTCGGCCCATATAGCTTTCTGCAGTTAGTGGGCTTAAGCAGTTTTAACATTTTAAAACTAGGCCTTACAGGTGTTGGCTGAATTAGGTCTTGCAATTAAATATCAATCTCTTGACCCAAGAGTGGGAAATTAGGGCTGAGAACAGCCCCCATCGAACCACAGATTTGGTCCAACTAGTTTGGTCCAATCTGGTACGAATGGGTCTAGGGTTTGATTTTTAATTCAAGAATTAATTCAAGAATTGGTCTAAAAAATTAAATCACTGATTAAAGACAATCAAGAATTAGAACCAGGGCTGTTCGTACATCTGCTACCTGCAAAACAGATGTTAGATCATAGTTTGCAATTTCTCAAACTGCAAATCGTAGATAGCGATTTCTCCATCTGCGAAATCTCCTCCTTTTGCGCAATCGGCTTCGATCTTGAATAAAATAAAATAGAAAAACCCTAATTTTCTATTAATATTACATCAGATCGAATTCCTATACATTCAGTCTAGAAATTAAAAAAAATTAATTACAGACCAAAAGTAAAGAACTGCAAAATCGCTGATTTTCTGCGCCAATAAAGACTTTGATCTCCACCGTACGAACAACCCATAAATCAAGAAAAATATAAAGACCTATTCTAAATATAATTCATATTTATAAAGATTTAATTTCAGATCAACAACCCTTAATCTGGGAACCAATTTCCCAGAAAATCAATTATCTGCGCAAATCGGGTAGAACGCCTTCTGCCCATTTGCACAGTTTCAAATCTGATCAATTTTGGTTCAAGATTTGAACCATGGCTCTGATACCACTGAATGGATGAGAGATCCATCATATGGATAGTCGAACCCTGCAGGTAGGTGGGGCGAAATTTCAGACACAACATAAAGCTTATATCAAAATTGCCCTTTAATGTTGGGTGATTGGAAAATAAAAAAAGGGTCTTTAGTTTATCTCGCGCTCCCTCCCTCTCTCTCTCATCCAAGTCTTACCCAGACTGGTTAGTTAGTGTCTTGGGTTTGGAGTCACTATAAATAAAAATGATCTTATTGATGTAATTCCCAGAGGTCACATCACCTCCATTTCACTTGACTAATGGGTGGCGACTCCAATTCAGCCCAAATGAGTTGTTTTTTGACGCTCATAAGTACTGAGCTGGTCTCTATTGGTAAGTTGAAACTTTGATCTAGGCCTACTCTTGAGATTTTTTCGATAGGTCCAAATTAGCTTTGAGTTCCTTACCATTGTCTTGTTTAGTGTAGGAGTCAGTCCTTAAGGTTAGCTAACCGATCTCAGTTGGTATGATGGCTTTAGTGCCAAAAGCAAGGAGTCATTTTATAGGCCCAAAGCACACTTGAGAGCTCTTTTTCCCACAAGCCTATGGCTCAGTCTAGTATGGTTTTTAAGTCATGCCAGTATAGTCCTATTACTTACCTTGATTTTCTAATTGGTTTATGGGTAGTTGACTGAGGTGTATTGTTGCTCCATTCTAAGGCTTGCATAGAAGTTCCAAAATTTCAAGTTGTTGAATTAACAACTAATGTCTGTGATCATTGTATGAGGTAGGTTGAAGTAGTAAATGATGGTCTTCTAGAAGGCATTTTGAATGCTTTTTGCCTTAATCTACATCAAAGGCTCAATTTTGATCGACTTTGTGAAATAGTCGATTGTCACTATCAAGAACTTTCTTTGACTTGAGGCCAAGGGAAACAGTTCGAGGATATCCACTCCCCACCATGAAAAGGCCATGGACTACTGATGGAGGAAAGTGAAGTTGTATGCTAATGTGGTATGTTGGCAAGTCTTTGGCATTGGAAGCACTTCTAAACTATCCAAATATTGTCTTTTTTCATTGTAGGCTAAAAATAGCCCTGCCTTAGAGCTTTATACGACAGGAACCTGCCCCCAAATGTTAGTCATAGAGGTCTTCATGTATCTCCTTAAGTATATAGTCTCCCTCATCTGACCTCAAACATCTCAAGTATGGCAAGGAAAAAGATCTCTTGTACAACTTATCACCGATGATGGTGTAGTGAGCTGATTTGCGACTTCACATATAGTTCTTTGAACTTCAACTTTACATTGATGATGGTAGTGAGCTGATTCACTATTCTTTCCACCGCTTCAATGCTTGGATGGAGCAATTCCTTTACAAATACTAACCTATCGAGGCCTTTTCTTGTTTAGCTCGCTAGTCTTGATAAGGCATCAGCTCAAGCATTCTTTAAGCACAGGATCCATTAAAGAGTGAAGTGTTGGAAACGAGTAGTTAGTTCTTAGACCTTGCCAAGGTACTTAGACATTTCTAGTTATCTAGCCTGGTATTCTCCATTCACTTTATTGACAACCAACTACAAGTCATTGAAAGCTTTGACCTGATCTGCCTCTAATTCCTTGGCCAAAGGAAGACCAACCAATAGAGCCTTATATTCAACTTCAATGTTGGAGGCTAAGAAGCTGGACTGAAGTGTGTACTCTAGTGTTGTATTATTAGGACTAAAAGGATGAGACTTTCTCCACTCCCCTTAGAGGATCCATCTATATGAAAGGTCTAGGCTAATGTGGTATGTTGGCATGTCTCTAGCATTGGTCACACTTTTGAAATAGCTAAATAGTATCATTCTTCATTGTAGGCTAAAAACAACCCTACCTAGGTGCTTTATGAGGCAAGGACCTACCCCCAAATGTTTATCGCAAAGGCCTTCATGTATCTCTATAAGGATGTAATCTCCCTCATCTAACCTTAAACATATCAAATATGGCAAGGAAAATGATCTCCTATATAGCTTATAAGGATGTAATCTCCCTCATCTAACCTTCAACTTTACATTCAGGCAAACAGCCATAGCAAGGTACTCCAAGATAGGATCTGTCCATCTCAGTTTGGTTTGGATAAAGCACACTATTCTTTTCACCACTTCAGTGCTTAGATAGAGCAATTCCTCCACAATTACTAATAAAATTGAGGAGGCACTCAGGAAGTTGAGGAGCTCATATTCTGAGGTGGCATCAATGTGGCAGTCAATCCTAGGCAACGGAAGTTGTTTATAGGATTGGTCTTATTTAGATCTATGAAATCAATACAAATCTACCATTTCTTGTTAGCCTACTTATCAGTGCAGCATTATCCAGCCAATTAGGGTAATTTACCCCTCGGCTTAGACTATAAGTAATGAAGTTACCTTTAAGCAATTTGTCTACCTCCATACCGATCACTTTCAATTGCTCAGATGCAAAGTTCATCTTTTTTTACGGAATCAACTTACAACTCGGGTCCATGCTTAGACTATAAGTAATGACCAAAGGGTCAATTCCTAACACCTCAACAATAGGCCAATCAAATATGTTGATGTTGGATTTTAGGAAACTTACTAGTTTGGAAATTAAGTCTTCTAAGAGAAGGGATTTGATTTGTATAGTCTTCTTGGGCTTGACATCGTCTAGGAGTATAGCAATAAGTTCTTTCATCAATTGATCTTGGTAGGTCTATAGTTTATCTTGAAGGTTGAACCCTTCCACTAGTAGGGCTTCTCTAATATTTTCTTTAAGATCCACCACATAACAATTGATAGTCAATGTACTAATTGCCCTTAGCTACTTTGATGTTTTGGTCTATTAGGAATTTCATGATAAGATGATAGAAAGATACCACCACCTTCATTGAGTGCATAAAAGGTCAGTCAATGATAGCATTGTTTTCAGGTGAGTTGACCTTTATGACCAAGAACTCAATCATTAAAGTGGTTTAGCGGGGCTCTATACTTGCCACGATTGGGAGAATAATCTTACCCTTTAGATTGATTGCTACCTCGGAGGACTTGACCATAGGTATGTTGTGTTAGGACCAATGGCCTTACCCAAGAAGAGGTGAATTGGGTAGAGGTCTAAAAATTTTGATTGTGTTGGAATTTAATCCGAATTGATAGATTATTAAACAATCAAGTTCAACACCCTTCCCCTCAAACTGAACAAAGGCCTTTTGATAGTTTTTTAAAATGAATGTTTAAGGCTTGTTCAATTAGATTTATCAATGTATCAAGATAGAATACACAATCGAACTATTAAACTAGCAAACTTATAACTACAAAAATAAACAAACAAGATACTAGTACTTGTAGGGGTTAGTAGTCAACAACGAAGCACAATAATAAATATAAAGACTGCTAACAAGAAGATAACAACTAAACAATAGACTAGTCACTTAAGAATTGTAGCCTACTATCATGTTAGTGGTTCTATAGTTAATAAACAATGAAAACAATGGAGTCACCACCCATCAGATTAGGAAATGGAGGTAATGGGCCCTCTAAGAATGGTATCGGGATCAATTTGGTTTAATAGTGACTCCAATAGCCAGAGGCACCGCCTAAACCAATTTGTGTAAAAATCAGATGGGAGAGGGAAGGGGTTAGGCACCCTTTTCCCGGGTCTAATAGGTGGGGCCAACATAGGGTTCTAAAAGAAAATGTGAAATTAATCAAGCAAAATAATAACAAAGAAATTATACCAGAGAGTAATCTACAATAAAAGGAGAACTCCTCCCCTCCTTTCTATTGCTTCTTTTATTATTTATTTATTTACTTTGGTAAAAAATGGAGAGCATGCAACTTATTATTCTAGATGATCAATGAAACAAAAGAAAATCGGGTGATAGAATGACACCCTTCATGAGAAACGAGCACAACCAGACATTAAAATTCAGGCAAGAGAAAAGAACCACCTGAATTCTTTAACAGTCAATGAAATACCCCACATCTCCATCTCTTGAGAACAAAGAAAAGTACAAACCGAAGTGATTTCAAACACTCAAGATTAGAAAGAAAAGGAAAGGGGTGAAAAAACCTTTAGAGAACAAGCTGAAACTAACAATTCCACCATCAGTTTTAGCTTGATCTTCCATAGGACATAACAAAGTGATCATACAGAAGCTACATTATCAGGTTGAAAATGCTCTTCTATTCTATAAACGAAAGGAAAGAAGCTAATGCTAATACGACAAAAGACAAGACCATCATGTGGGAAAGCACAATATCCTATACTTGGCTAGCTGATAAAAATGGATGATCTGAAAAGGGAAGAAAAAATTCAACAAAAAAACCAACAAGATTTGATGAAGGGTGATTTGGCCCGACCTAGCGAGAAGGGGACATGTGGGCATGATCTGATCAAGGGATGATAGCTCTGCCTGGCAAGCATAGTTCGCAACATTTGGAGCTCGGGTATTCAGCCACCTCGGCCCAAAACCCACCTCGGTGTAGAAGCACCTCGGCATCCAATCCAGTTCGAGACCGAAGAATCAAAGTACTAGCTCGAATCTAGTGACCGAATCGCCACGTAACCGACTCCAGAGGTCTCTCCAACAGATTCCAAGATACTCAAGATCATGATGAGCTAATAGATCCTGACTTTTCTGAGAACACGATGAGGACTCATCCCGGCTCCGCTAGAGTCGGAGGTGAAACGATAAGCCTTATCTATGTATTGCTCCTTCGGAAGCGGAACGAACCTTATCTCCATACCCCGGAGATCCCGAAGCTTTTTTGTGAGACCCACAACTACTCTAGTATATAAAGCCAGAACCCTTAATGCAAAGGTACCCGTGATTACTCTACTCTCTAGCATTCAAGCTCTCAAGCATTCAGTTCGCATTTACAGCATACTGACTTAAGCATCAGAGCGACCTCGCTGGGTTAGCCACCCTAGGTTCTCTGATAGATTGTTTTGCAGAGTGATCCAGCTTGCCATCCACCTGGAGTCTGGATCGTCCTCCAGCTAGGGGTAGTCAGATCGCGCACCATCAATTGGGGTCGTCTGTGGGAATTTGATCGAAAGGTCATTCCTACCTCTTTGCAACTTCAACTTCAATGGCATCCTCCTGCCACACTGGGAAAAGCATCGAGATGAACACCACCGGAGGGCAAGCCCAGCAGCCAACCTTTCCCCAAGCTCCTACGGTGTGCATCGGATAATTCACCATTCCGCTCACAGTGTCTGGAGTCCCATCATTAACTACACCACTGAGCACCGCACAGGTGAGCGCCCCGCTTCACCTAGTGGTAGGCTCAACATTCTCTGAGCCCTCTGTGGATCCTCCCGGAGTGGGGAGTTCCTAGTTCCACAACCTCGTTCAGTGCGTCCAGGCCATTCAAATCTAGAAGCAGTAGGTCCAGTAGTTTCAGTAGTACCAACATTATTACTTCTACCAGCAATATCAACACCGGTTCCCTCCATTGCAGCCAAACTAGCAGCCGGTTCCACCTTGACACCTAGGGCCCCATCACGGTCAGAACTCGAATCACCTTGGAGTTAACCAGAGCATCAACTGATCCCCCCATCGGGGTGAAGAGACCTCACAAGCATTGATTCCTCTCTGGAGTCAGGTCTCACCCCGAGGGAGGAGAGACGGTCAACACACTCCATTGACCTCACATGGAAATCTCAGAAATAGGTCCGGGGATAGTCAACTGAATCTGCCTCGACACTCACAGCAAGAGAATGATGGCTCATGAGCAGTTAACCAGTTTGGGGTTCGAGGTACGAACTCAAGATTGGACCTATCCGTCCTTCGTGATAGTCAGCCCTAGAATCCTTCGAGAAACTAGGATCTGCCTCGCGACAAGGCTGCAACACTAGATCGAACTGAAGTCAGTCGCACCAATGCTGAGTCAGTGAAGCAGCGGAGTCGTCGCAAGACACGCCGTACCTTGGTCAAGAACAACCCACCAGCAAAGCCAAGCCAACGAGAAGAGCAAACCAAAGGGAAGGAAGAAGCAAGCTCGGTGGCTACAAAGACCGCTCCTCCACTACTTTGCGGGTCATCTCCTCTGTCTGTCGAGCTCTTGGCGGCCCCGATGCCAAAAGACTTCAAGATGCCCCCATTAGACAAGTACGACGGGTCCTTCGATCCTAACGACCATGTGGACTCTTTCCAGTCCCAGATGCACCTGGCTGGGGCTGATGAGTCTTGCATGTGTGTAGCCTTCTCTACTACCTTTAAAGGGGTAGTTCGAACCTGGTACCGGAACCTAGCGGCAGGATCGATCAAAAGCTCATTGTAGTTTGTTGACACCGCACATTTCATCACCAGCAAAAAGTGTCTGAAGTCCTAGGAAAGCCTTCTCAATGTGGTTGAGAGGGAAGGAAAATCGATCAGGAGCTATATCAAATGCTTCAATGACAATTGCATGCAGATACCGGACCTCGACCCGGAAGTGAGACTCACTGCAGCCAAGAAGGGAATTACCCACAAGGAGTTCAAATGGCAAGTTGTAGCAAACAAAACGAAGGACATTACCGAGTTCCGAAAGCTCACAGATCAGTTCATTGGCACCAAGGAGGAGATCAAACAGAAGGTCGATAACCCACCCCCAGAGAAGAGGAAGAGAGAGTGAAGGAACGAGTAGTGGCAGACAGAAGAGGAAGAAAAGCAAGTCCTCGAGTAGGTCGGCGCTCTAGGACCCCTCTAGTGGAGAGAACGAACTACACACCCCTGAGTGCTAAAAGAGGAGAGATCCTAAAAGAGGAGAGATCCTTCGTCAAATGGCTTCCCAGGTTAAGAGGAGACCCAGCAGCAAGAAACCCTAACGTTTACTGCCACTTTCATCGAGATCACGGGCACAATATAGAGAACTACAGAAACCTTCGCGATGAGATCGAGGAACTCATTCGACGAGGATACCTGAAGAATTTCATCTTACGCAAAGAAAGAAGATAGACAAATCGGTTGGCATACCGATAGGGAGATCAGAGGAATGCCCCAAAAGCTAGCAGGGAAAACGAGCAACCACCACGATAGTTGCCAGAAGAGAGACCGATCCGCGGGGTAATTAACATGATTACCGGCGGGTCCATCATCATGAAGTGTACCTCTGTTAGATAGTGTATGCCCTTAGCTCCAATCAGAATGATTTACATTATGACATTTAATGTAAATGAATAAAGTACATATTTGATTCATGTTATTATGGTGTGTTTCTATGTAATATCCTTAAACATGACACATATGAGACTCGTGTTAGTTTAGAATCTTCACAGCCATTTGATAGATCTGGGGAGATTTATCCTGCCAAGGTTGACACTGATGTGCCGCCAAGTTGGTTGGGGTGGTTTGTCTCAACTGTAAGGGTGAGACCTGAGGTACATGTGGTGTAGGTTTTCTTGAAACCCTGAACCGGAACAGAATTCTAGTATTGCCCTGGACCTTGGAGATAGATGGGAAAAACTAAAATGTTACACCTAACACCTAGACTCGATTATGATACTGCACTAGATGTCGGATTGGGCTGTCTTTGATATGACAATCAGTGAGATCCTTAGAGGGGGTCAAAACTTGGGTATGTTGGGACAGTCCAAGAATTCATCTGAGTGGGTGATCATAGTGACAGGATCAGCCCCTTTGTCGGACAAAGTGAATGATCGAGGATGCACTCTCTCTGTTGGAAACCTAAACTGCCGGTAGTCGATTTCAACCATTGAAATTTGTTTTGCAAAATATATTTATATAGAGATATACATATATATATTATGGTTTCAAAATGTTTGCGAAAGGTTTTAATTCTCGGGATCCATGTGAGTAGACAGTGTAGCACTGTACCTTGCAGCCGAGGGAGGGGTCCTCTCTTGTCGGGCAGTGTTTGAACATTATGGGCTGAGAGGTTAAGTGTTAGACCATTGAGAGTAATAACTGATGGGCTAATCTTGCATCTGCCCACAGTCCTTGGGTTTTTATAAGGTGGCTTGACCCAGGGAACATTTAGTGTAAATCTTGGGCCCATTAAAAGGCCATGGTGATGGACTTAGGGGTTCACTATCTCCTACAGTGAATTTGGCCAGGCCTTGTAACAGAGGCTGGGCTGAACCCATGTGGCTGATGTGTAGATTAATGTTAGGGTCCCACGACATACAAGGATATCCAACTGGGCAGCAGTTTGGAGGGTAAGTGAGTAGATAGACTTAATGGGCCTAAAGCCCAATTTGAACTAGTTTAATTAGATTAATTAAAGGAGGGCGGTTCTAGGATTTAGATCAGAAGATAGGATAAGGGATTATCCCTATCTACTCAGAGAGTCCGGATCCAAATAAAGATTTGGATCAGGAAACTCCTAATTAGATTAAGAGGGCTGATCTTTATCTATAGATAAGATAAGGGATTGTCCTTATCTCTTAAAGAGAGTCCAGATCAAAATACAAGATTTGAATTACGAAACTCCTAGTGGGATTAGGAGAACCTCTCTTTAAGGCTATAAATAGGAGAGCAAGGCGAACCCTCACGACACATCAGAAATCATCTGACTGACTGTAGAATTCTAGAGAGAGACAACATAGTTTGACTGCACTGTCTCCATCTCTCCTGCTCTTGCTACCATAGCAGTTTGATCTCAACATGTGGGAGCGATCAAGAAGAGTTCTTGAAATTACCTTTTGGCAGAAAAGGTAATCTAAAGTCGTGCTCACTAGCCCTCCATCAAATTATTGCTGAAGAATTCGGTTCTTGCTGAAGAACCATCCTGCTGATTCTGCTTCATCCTGCACCGTGTCATCTTCGGTGGAAGCAGTCTTTGGATCTTTCCTTGGGCGTGAACACCTTCATTGGAGGTTATTACTACTTCGTATCAAGTATATTCCTCCACTCCCTTTTGATCTCAGATCTAGTCTGGTTTGGTTTCAAGATTGATCCTCGAAAATGCAGTTTTCTAAAATAGGGAATGCAATTCCCACCTAAAAGAATGGTAGGATCCATCTAATGGACGCCAAGAACGTTGCAGAATGGCTGGGCGAAATTCAAAAATTTTCCTACCTTCTTCCAACTAGGAATCATATTCCCTAAATTTAGAATACAATATTCACGGATCCTACTTGAACCATAATCGAACCAGATCTGAACCAAAAAGCAAAAGAGAGGAATATACCTGATCCGGAGAAGCAGTATCTCC
>NW_010729617.1:33939-53490 GCF_000365185.1 Nelumbo nucifera
TAAGGTGGTTTGGCCAAGGGACCACTTAGTGTAAGTGTTGGGCCCATAGAGTCCATGTGATGGGCTCAAGGGGTTCACTAGGCTTTCTAGTGAATTCAGCTAGGCCTTGTAACAAAGGCTGGGCCGAACCCTTGTGCCTGATGTGTAGATAAATGCTTGAGTCCCATGCCATACAAGGAAGCCCAACTGGGTAGCAGTTTGGAAGGCTAAGTGAGCACATATACTTATTGGGCCTAAAACCCATTTCGAACTGGGCTGATTTGATCAGTTAAAGATGGGGGCGGATCTGAGATTAGATTGACAGATAGGATAGGGTCTTATCCCTCTCCACTCAGAGAGCCCATATCCAAATAAAGATTTGAATTTGGAAACCTCCTAATAAGATCAGGAAGGGCTGATCTAATCTGTAGATAAGATAATGACTCATCCTTATCACTTAAAGGGGATTTACATCCAAATAAGATTTGGATCAGCAACTCCTAATAGGATTAGGAGTTGATCCCTTTAAGGTTATAAAAGGAGGAGGGGGCGGCAGCCTCTAACACAGACATTCTCACCTATAGAGAAAAGATCACAGAAGAGAGAAAACAGCTCGCAGTAAGACTACGCTGATTTCTCCCTGCCGCCTCCTTCCTGTCACCACCGCCATTGCCAGTGCATCTCCACGACAGTAGGAGTGATCAAGAACGGTTCTTGATATCATTCATTTGTGAAATGGCTGATTGGAAGTCGTGCTCACGTGCCGTCCAGCTGATTCTTGCGAAGGATCTGGTTCTTTAGAAGAACACTGCCGATTCTACTCCATCCTACACTGTGCCATTTTGAGTGGGAGCAGTCTTTGGTTCTTTCCTTAGACATGAACACCTCCATTGGGAGATATTGTTTCTCCGTATCAGTTATATCCCTCTCCTGCTTCTGGTTTCAGATCTGGTTCAGTTTATGGTTCAAGATTGATCCTTGAAAATGCAGATTTTCTAAAACAGGGAATGTGATTCCTAGATGAGGGGAGAGGAAATTTTTGAAATTTCGCCCAACCTACCTGTAGGGTTCGGCCATCCATATGATGGATCTCTCATTCCTTCAATAAAAACCCAAGAACTGTGGGCAGATGCAAGATTAGCCCATCAAGTATTACCCTTAATGGTCTTATACTTAGTCTCTCAACCCATAATGATCAAACACTGCCCGACAAGAGATGACCTCTCCCTCGGCTGCAAGGAACAATGCTGCACTCTCTACTCACATGGATCTTGGGAATTAAAACTTTTTGCAAACATTTTTGAAACCATAATATATATATGTATATGTCGGTATAAATATATTTTGCAAAACAAATTTCAACGATTGAAATCGGTTGCCGACAGCTTTGGTTTTCATCTGAGAGAGTGCATCCCTGATCATTCACTTTATCCGACAAAGGGGCTGATCCTGTCACTATGATCACCCACTCAGATGAATTTGCGAACTGTCCCAACATACCCAGGTTTTGACCCGCTCTAAGGATCTCACTGATTGGCATATCAAAGACAGCCCAATCCAACACCTAGTGCAGTATCATAATCGAGTCTAGGGGTCAGGTGTAACATTCCAGTTTTGCCCATCAATCTCCAAGGTCCAGGGCAATACTGGAATTCTGGTCCGGTTCAGGGTTTCAAGAAAACCCACACTACATGTACCTCCAGTCTCACCCTGGCAGCTGAGATAAGCTACCCCAACCAACTTGGTGGCACATCAGTGTTAATCTTGGCAAGATAAATCTCCACAGATCTATCCAACGACTGTGAGGATTCTAAACTAACACGAGTCTCATATGTGTCCAGTTTAAGGGTATTATACAGAAACACACCATAATAACACGAATCAAATATGTACTTTATTCATTTACATTAAATGTCATAATGTACATCATTCTGATTGGAGATAAGGGCATACGCTGTCTAACATTAATAAACAACACAAAAATGTCAAAAATACCTACGTAGTTACTTTTGACCAAAATGTTTATTTTCCAAATTTTTTCTTCATAGCAATCACTGCCCCAATCCCTTCTAATCTCTTTTTTAGAATTGTTGTATTTTCCAAATTTGCCCTTCATATCATTTGCTCAAATGTAAAATTGTAACTTTAATTTATATTGTTTTTTATGTATAAACCAGCCTCAATAATAAATATATGGGCATTTTGGACGTTTTCATGCATAGAGGATTTTACAAAGAGGATCTATTTGCAACTGTGTCAAGAAGTTTAGAAGAGGATTGGGCAATAGTTAGAAAGTTCAAGCAAGGTTTCAACAATTATCATAGTTTGTTTTCCAATTATTGAACAAAAGGAGGGATTTTGTGTATTTTCCTTAACAAGCATTAAATGGGAATGTTAAATAACAATTTTGCTATTGAATTGTTTTACAATCATGAACAAAAAGAATGGTATTTTGTGTCTTTTAGTAATAAATATTAAATGAAAAACAAAATTACATATTTACCATTATTCACTCTTTGATTCAAATGATAAAAATGGATATTTTGGTCTAATAAAAATTCCATAAGCTAATTACATCTATTCGTAATGGGGCGGGCGGGGATCTCATTGTCCGACCCCGACAGAGACCCGACCCGATGGGTCGGAGAGGTCGGGTACCCGTCGGGATGGGGAAAAATTGCCATCCCAGGAAACCCTCAAAGATACACGTGTGCAGCCTTTACGCCTTAAGTCTTCGGTTAGAGGTAATATAAACAGTGAAACAGAATATGACATCGTCGGCGCTTTTTTCCGGTTACACCACCACTCGGTTCCTTTCCTCTCGGTACCATTCCCTCCTTGCGGTCTCTAACAAACTTCGCTTCCCGTCTCCCTTTCTGTTGCCTACAAGAACGAGAAGAAGATTCTGTACGAAGATGTCGGCACAGGAAGGTTCACCTCTCATTCACACTATTAGTTTGCCTGGACAAGGAGGATTTCAGGTTATAGCGGTACCGGGGATGTCCGATTCTGAGTTTAGGTTTTCCCATTTCTTTTTCTATGACTTATGAATAGAGGTTTCTTGTTTGTTAGTTTCATTGCAATTCACTTGGGTTTGTGGTTTTGTGATTTTTAATCCAGCAATCCCTCTTTATTATTTCACTATGTTGATGGTGTATTTGTTCGGTTTGAGTGTTCTTTTACTCTCTTTTACCTTTACTGTTTAAATTAAGGTCTTAGCGTTGCTGATGTCGAGTGTATGCTCGCTAAAGAAGTAGAAGAAAATCAGGATAAACTGCTTTCCATGTATAAACATTCAATCAAATTGACAAACCGAAAACCCAAGAATACTGGAGGTCATAGGGTAGGACTACTTCAATTCCAATTTGAGCGGAGGTTCCTATTTCGATCTTCCTGAATCCATATTTTGTTTCCCAGAGGAAAATGAGATCCCAAGTAATCATTGTACTCTTTTTTTGCTTTTGCACTTAATCAATAAATGATGGGCTAGGCATGGTGACAGGAAAGAAAACCTCTATCATTATCTCGGCTTCAAGAATCAAACCCCTCCACAAAATAAATAAATAAATAAACAACTTGAGTTGCTGAATTGAGTTCTGTCTGGCAGGACTGCTATTGGTTCGTCTTTATTCAAGCAATGGTTGAAAAACATGCAGGGTGTAAAGGGGATTTTAACTCCTGGAGACATGTCTTTGAAACAAGTACTGATCCAGGTAACTTTTGTTTTAATGCATTATTTGTACAATTCACTGAGATAGGTCAAAGGGCATTTCCTCAGTTATGTTGTTATTTTTGGCACTTTGATCCTTATATTGTCCCTCATCCCTTGACTTGCTATTATCCTATCAGTGGGCTGGGGAAAATGTTCTCTTTTTGTGCTTTGATGCATTTGCAAATTGCAATATAAAATGATGTAGTGTAGTTTTATAATTATGGTTTGTCAATTTTTGTTTGTTTGTTTTATATAGTCCCTTGTTTTTTAACTTTAAATTTCACTCCAGGTGGAAGGTGGCCAGCTTAGATTTTTATTAGTAAGCCTAAGAGGAGGGAACGAAACCTTGCAATAAGATACACCAAAATTCTCATCAAGATCAGACTACATAACAAAAGAAAAATAGAAAATGAGAGGCACAAACCTTATCTTAGACCAATCACAAGTTTACATCTTATTAAGTTAATCTAAGACTCCAAAGTCCGTATCTCAAGTTCTCAACTTTATCTATCCTGGAGATGGATTTAATCTCCGGGGTGTTCCCTCTCATTAGTATATACGGTACACCCTGTTTTCCACTGAGCCAGCTTCATTTCTTGCAAGTCCATCCACCACCTTATTGCATTTTATGAAACATGACCTATCTTGAAGTGCAATCTTCAAATTATAATTTTAATTTCCCTTCACCAGTATAATAAATATGAAAATTGGTCTCCAGTTTCCATTATATTGCGTTTGCAATGCTACCATCTGGGAATCACTGCTGACCTTTGAGTAGCCATTAATACCATGAACTTATTAACATTTCTTCCCATCAAAGACCACACTGGATTCAGTAAACCTGGTCAATTTGGTTGGCCATGTTCATGGATAATAACCCAGACAAAAACCTTACCATAGCATCTCTAGAAAATTCCCTTTCCTCCACTCTCGCTGGGATGCCTTGTGCAACCATATACAGATTGAGTTTGTAACAGCTTTCTTGTGGTTTGAGCCTACAATTGAGAGAATTTATACATCCTAGGAAGGTTTATCTGGATTCTCATGACATTCATAAGGACATCTTTGAGGAAAGGTGGCTATCACTTGAATATATTAATTCTGCAATCTCCTTAGCTCAATTCAGCACATTTGATACCCCAAGCATATATTGTGCAATGCATCTTCTTGTTTTAATGCTCCTCTCATTCCAGAATTTGCAAAACAGTCGAATCTAGATCTAGAATATAGAAATAATCCTACTTTTTTGTAATCATTTTTTATCAGCATACTTTTTCGTAATCATTAATTGAAAGTTACTATTTCCAATCAAAATAAAAACAAAAAAAAAAACAAAAAAGAAATAAACCTGTTAGGAGTTGAATTGGTTTCTTTCACTACCCTGTTAAACCACTGCAAAACATGTAGCAAAGAAGGTCAGTAGAATGATAATTTACATTAGAAAAGTTCATCAAGATATTTCAAACATGCGATGTCACTGTACTGCTGAGAAGGTGGCCTACAGTTCACCTTTCCCAATGTTCAACACAAAACCAATGTCAGGAGCCAAATGGATGCCACAGTGCTGAGAACTTGTATCCACTTGAATCGCCTTTTCACCTTCCAAAAGAAATTACATATTTTTATCTGTGGTGCTTATTTGCCACACCCATTGCATCCAAGGCAGAATCTTTGCCTTGAATCTTCAAGTATTAACCACACATGACTGAAAAGAACTTTTGGTATTCAGATTTGGAATGAACTTGT
Source organism: Nelumbo nucifera (assembly GCF_000365185.1). The sequence goes on from NW_010729617.1 coordinate 39,377, forward strand.
CTTCTTCATCTACAAATTTGAGACCTGAACTGGAAAGACTTTCAGGCTTGAAAACCAAACATCAATGACAAATTAATGGTGCAGCCCACTTCTGAGCTGCAATTGATAAATCGACAATGATCACAGTTGAACTTTCATAGTCGTTTTGATCTCATCCACATTTCCACTAAATCCATTAGAAAAGTATTGTTGAACCACCTGTTGCCAAACTAAGATTTTCCCTTTGATTGAATAGTACTAGATCATGTGGTCTCAAGTTCCTTCTGGGGTCATGAGTTAATGCTGAAAGCTGATTTTCCCCCTCATCATTGTGGATTAAGTTGTAATTTCATGCTTTTTCTTTAGTTCTACTAGTTGTTATTTTAAATTTATTTAGCCTCTTTATTCACTGAAATGTTCCTTGCTCTGTACTTTCTTACAAATTTAGTTCTCTCATTTCACATTCATCTTTTTTTCTTTTTTGATAATTCTCATTTCACATTCATCTTAATAAACTTTTCTTGCTCTTATTACTGATAAAAAAAGATAAATTTTGTTGAGCCTCCTCTCATTGGATAAAGATTGAGGGGTTAGGATTCTAATTCCTTGTAAATTTACTCACTTCATCTGCATGGCTGATAATTTAATTCAGTTATTGCTGCTTAGATATCTAGATTTTTCATATAAACTAAGGAGCATGCACATTTTTTTGGGGCATTCCTGTGTTCTTTTTCCTACAAGTTTATATCAATGAAAATTTGGTTTTCCTTTCTAGTCTTATTTGATTATCACCATCTGATTGACACAACTGTTAGTTAGCATAGATGTACATGTAGATATGATGGATGGTGTAATCACTTCCTAGAAGGGAAACCCAGCTGACAATATTTTCTATTTGGAACTCTTTATTTATTTATTTTTTTTAAATTCCTTATATTCTAGCTTTTATTTGTCAATAGGGTGTAGATATGTTTGGAAAACGTGTTGGTTTTCTGAAGTTCAAGGCAGATATTCTTGACAAAGAAACTGGTAAAAAGGTATTGCTTACAATCTCTGTAATATGTGCTAGTGTTTAAGGTTTTTTTTTTTTTTTTAATTTTTTGGTTATTTTTATCAGCAACAGATCAAAGAGAAATCATTTAAATGAAATGGTAGGAGAGTATATCCCCTAAAATTAGGTGATTAGCTAGGGGAACTGGATGATGAAGATCACTGACCAACATATGTTTCATGTTAACTTACCATTTTCAAGAGAACGTTCTTATCTTTTACTCTACCTGAATGAGCTGTACAAAATGATTGTTGAAGAACCAAGCTTTTTTAATTAGATGCTTGAGTGTTTCAGATTTAATCATTTAAACAACTAAGGCATCAATACCTTTCATAGACCAAGTAATAAATACAAATATACAAACAATTTATCTAGTGTTCTCTTGGAATCTGAAAATTCTTGCCTTTTGTGTTATCAAAAATGTTAGTGTGCTTCATTGACCCCCACTCCATCAGATCATTGCTTCTTGTATCAAGCATAAAGATGGAATACACAAAAATGAACACTGGGCAAAAATCCAAGAGCCATCCCATTCTTATTATAAAGTCAAGTCTCAACCATACAAGCTTCCTATTTATTTAGGACCTTCATTTTTCCAATGAACTCTGATCTTGCTAAAATCTCAGCTCTAGAAAAATCCCCCTCAATTGCCTCACCTTACCATTCAATTTGGGCAATAAGTCAGGGGCAATCTCACCAATCCCCTCCCTTGAAGCTCTACCATAACCTAAATGACTGGCATTCCCTAATGAGAAACTGTTAAAGTTTAGCTAAGTGGTGCCTAAGGAGGAGATCATGTAATTGATGTGTCCTTCTGGAGGTTGGTTTTCTACATGGGTAACCAATTGCAGATAATTAAATCCATCACAAGTCATTTGAAGATATTCATGTTCTTCACTCAATGAACCAGTCAAGGAGTGGTTGAGTCGATGACTTGTTATAAATGATCTCTGTTATGAAATATTCTAGAAGTTCTTTAGACTCATATTTTGACAATGTTCTAGAATATATAGCAATACTCTTCATCAATTTTTCCATTTTACTTCCAGGGGCCACCTGACTCTTTAGAGAATCATCAATGTTCTGTGATGTGTAATTAATTCATAGAAGTTGGAAACTCTTCGAAATATTGTAAAGTTACTGAAGCTATGGGGACATTCAGAACAAAAGTTCACAAAATTATAGAATAATCATAAATACATGTAGGCTCTTTACACAATCAAAACAACCATCTTAAATACCAACTATATCTATCAACTACATTGTTAAATATTTCTGAATTTCTGACACTTTGAAGATCCAAGCTATGAATAATTAAATAGTCCATGGCCATGATTATAAAGTACTCTCTATTCTCTAGAAATGCAGCAAATGTTTTTGATAAATTAGAAACACAACAAATTTACTTTTTTTTTTGTTTATTATTTTTTTTAATAACAAGAAAATAAGCCTATTCCATTAATCCAAACCATAGTTGTCAAGGCAATGCCTAGGTGGGCGCCTAGGCGATAAGGCACCCTTGGAGGTTCACCTCGCCTAATCGCCAAGTAGTTTTCTATAGCGTGTTATAAAAAACTTTTATATTCTTAATTTTTGGAGTTATAATTATAAAATAGACATTTTTAAACTAAAATATTCATTTTGTGTGTTTATATACTAATTTCTTTTTATTATTTTCTTATATGTTAGGGTTTAATTAACACAAACATTGCTAAATGCTGTATTGAACCCTCAAAGACTTCAAAACCTGAACCAATAAGCAAGGAAGAACATAAAATGTTGTCCAATCAACACATTTTCTTATTTTTCTTTACTAATTTTGTGTGTTTATATACTAATTTCTTCTTCTTCTTCCACCTTTTCTTTTCTTCTTTTCCTATAACAGAAATAGGGGTTCAACCCCTATATTTTTAAAATTTTCTTTTCTTTCTTCTTTTTCTTCTCATGAATATGTTGGAATATGTTGATTTTCTATACTTTAACATGAAGTTTATACTTCTCTTATGAAAATTATGGATATTTATTAAGGAAATATGATTATGGAACCTAGGGAACTACTATAGGATACATATTTTTACTTAAAAAAATCCATCGCCTAGGCGGCAAGGTGCCCCCCTGCCGCCTAGCCTCGCCTTGGCGCCTTGAAAACTATGATCCAAACAAACACTACATGATATATATGCCACCAATGGATGGAGAGAGCCCAACAATAGCAACGTTATTCTTCAGCTCTCATCAAAAGGTTTCAAGTACGCGAAACAAAAGAATGAAAAGATACCAGGAAACCCCATCCAATTACTGTAGTATCATCATTTTAGACGAAACCTACCCTTTGAAAGACCCCCAAAAAAACTAAAAAAAAAACACCACCAATATGTAGAAGAGAAGGAACGAAAAACCACAAAAAAGGCAGAACATATTCACTACATTCAGTCAGTTTGTCGAACCACTAGGGCATTCTCTGGCGAAATGGCCTTCTTCCCCACAATTGTAGTAGTTCCCACTACCAAATCCACCTCCACCATACCTTCTTCTACCATTGCTGCCTCCACTTGCCTGATAACACTCCCTCGAAAAGTGCCCAGTTTCACCACAGTTGTAATCCTTCCACTACCACCTCTTTTGCCTCTGCCACCACCCCCATTAAAAGCATACCCTCCACCACCATAACCACCCCTACAACCATCACCACAACCACCGCAACCATCTCTCCTGCTTCCTTGAACGTAAGACCCATCGGGGCCGGTCACATCCACAGCTTTTGTCCTCCCATCTTTGGTGGTATCAATCACAAATTCAACCTTTTCTCCCTCAGTAAGGCTCCTAAAACCCTTAGACTTAATAGATGACTGGTGGACGAAGAGATCTTTGCCACCATCGTCCAGGGTAATGAATCTAAAGCCCTTGGTCCCGCTGAACCATTTCACAACTCCAGTCATTCTCACACTCCCTGAGCCATGGATCGATCAATCTATTGACGTATGGGTGAATACTTCAACAAAAACCCAAAACCCTAATACTCTAGAAAGTAGAAACAAACTAGATGCGAAACCCTAACCCCAAGAACACTAACGAAAGCAAGCAAGAACCGGGTAGAGACCAGAGAGTGAAACTTCCCCACTTAGTCACTCCTCTCCCTCCCCATTCCTCCACTTTCGCTCTTTATTGAAAGAACATATACTTTATGAGTTTATGTTTACATGTAACCTCTAGATAAAAAAAAAAGACTATTACCCAATGTTGGTCCCAGCTATCTAGGATCTTGGGATGGGTGTACTGGATATGGTGCTAACCTTTGGTATTTCTTTTACACAAAGTGGCTGCTCTCATGACTCGAACTTGCATTCTCACGCTTGACAACCTGAGATTTTATTTATAAAACCAAGTAGTGGTGAAATGGTTAGAACATGTCACCTGTAGATTAGGGTGTGAAATGGCTAGACATTGTTACATAAATCTATTGTATTTCTACATGATTTATTGCAATGTTTTAAAAGGCGTGGGAGGCGGGCCTCCAGGCGAGGCGCTCCCAAAACGCCCTGAGGTGTATGCCAAAGGCGCTGACACCTCTGAGGCGTACGTCTCAGGTGCAAGAGGTGTACGCCTCTTACGCTTTTTTCATGAGGCGTGCTAGAGGCGTATGCCTCATGCACATCTTATATTAAATGACAGAAAAAAAAAAGAAAAAAGAAAAATAAGGAAAGGAAAGGAAAGGAAAAGAAAGGGAAGGGAAAGAAAAAGAAAGAGAAGAAAAAAAGAGAAAAGGGAAGGGAAGAAAAGATAAGGGGAAAGAAAGTGGTTTGTCCACTGCCCCTTCGGCTAGGGGGCTTCGCCCCCCAGACCCTTCCACCCCCTTTTTGATGCAGCCCAATTTGTTTTTTTGAATTAGGGGTGGTCTTGCTCTTTTCCAGTGAGCTTGCTTCGCTCGCTCGCTCGCCTCCACTTCTACAAGACAGCCCCCCCCTTTCAACTAATGTTATGCATCTTTGTTCTTCTTAATATAAAAGATTTTTATTAAAAGTAAGGAAAAAATGAGATCCCCCCTTCTTCTTCATCCTCCTCCTAACCCCCTCCTCTTAAGGAGGCTTACGCCTCCTTGTGTTTGGGAGGCTTATGCCTCTTGCGTTCTGAACTACGCCTCACACCTCTAGGTAGTGGAATGCCTCGCGTCACGCCTCCGTGTTTTAAAACATCGATTTATTGTTGTACTTTGTAATATTTTGGGTATGCAAATATCTTTTTCCCCCTTAGGTTTTTAAGATAGTTTCTACTTTTCTATTGGAAGAACCCTTTTATATTTAATTTATTTTAGAAATTCTGTCAAAATTCTTCTGTGCCTTGACCAAAGTTMTGCAATTCTTTTCTTTCATGTTGTGGATGTGGTAGTTCAACGAAACAATTGAAACTTACCAAATTTTGGCTAGAATTTATTGAACTTTGATTGAAATCATATAATGCTTATTTCTAGCAAGTCTAGCTTTGAGTTCCATGTAAATGGAAACTTATGGTCCGTTTGGCTGCCGAGAAATAGTGGGATGAGAAGGGATGGGATGAGAAAGGAAATTTTATTTTCTCATTTTGGCATCCCATCCTATGTTTGGTTGCTGAGACCAATTATTCTACAAAATTTGTTTTCTGGTGTTTTTCTTCTGTGCCTTGACCAAAGTTCTGCAATTCTTTTCTTTCATGTTGTGGATGTGGCAGTTCAACGAAACAATTGAAACTTACCAAATTTTGGCTAGAATTTATTGAACTTTGATTGAAATCATATAATGCTTATTTCTAGCAAGTCTAGCTTTGAGTTCCATGTAAATGGAAACTTATGGTCCGTTTGGCTGCCGAGAAATAGTGGGATGAGAAGGGATGGGATGAGAAAGGAAATTTTATTTTCTCATTTTGGCATCCCATCCTATGTTTGGTTGCTGAGACCAATTATTCTACAAAATTTGTTTTCCGGTGTTTGATTGTTGAGAAATTTTTGCAAGATGCTTGATTTCATTCCTCTTCAACCATTAACAACAGTAGAACGTGAACACCCATGGTTGTCTCCTATATTCCCCTTCATCCATGATCGATGATGATGACAGAAAGTTTAGCAAGGTTTAGATCTGCAATAATAAATCGTTCTACTTAATAGCAGAGGTTCAATGATAACAAATCTGCAATAGAGGTTTTAGCATATCTGCAACGATGGTGATGGCCAAGAAATCAGGGATGCCTAAGAAATCTAACCAATATATCATGAAAAAAATTACAAACTTGTTAGATCTGCAACGATGAGAACAGAGTTTTAAGCAGATCTACCAATATTTGGTTGTCGAAAGGTTAAGAAATCATGAATGGGAAGAAAAGCAACGACGTTTTAGAGAAAAAAATACAAAAAATAGTTTACCAGAGAGAACGGAGCATGGATAGGTCTTACCTTCGTTGGAGATGAAGAACAGTGATTGGACTCTTTGGCGCTTGGGGTTCTGAAGCTTAGCTAGGAAGAAAAACAATGAGGTTTTTGAGGAAAAAAAATACTAAAAGAAAAGGTTTAATGAAAGAAAACGGAGGAGATTCCATGTTGTCACCAGAGATTAAACACCCTATCGATAGGGTCTGAACCTCGACTTGGAAGATAACCGATAATGAGTTTTCAGAGAAAAAAAATACAAAATGGCCAAAAAATATGAAACGGAGATGGAGATGGTGAATGGAGGTCTTAGATTCATTAGAGGTGAAGAAAACAGTGGTTGGAGATTTGATCGTAGGGACATGTGAATGGAGATGTTGCCTTCGACAGTGGTTGGAGGTGAATGGAGATGTCGCCTTCGACATTTTTTTCTCACCGACTTCTCATTGTTTTCGTTTCTCACCAGGGTCGCACCTATCTGGTGAGACCCCGCGTCTCTACTTTTGGGATGTAAGCTCTCATCCCATATTGTTTCGACCAAAACAAAAGAGAAAAAATAGGAATCTTATGTGAATATTCCTATTTTCTCATCCCGGTCGCAACAACCAAACATACCATTAATGATGGAAATAAATTGTTTTTGGTGGAAGATAAACCATGGTTGAACTCACTAACAATTGTTAAAAAGAAAAAGAGATAATTTATTCCCTTGCTTCATACCTTAATTCACTTTTTATTGGTATTTGAATAGTTGGGTTAATGGGGACATGGGGTGTGGAGTGGGAACAGAGGAGGATTCACGTGAGGCACTCTGGCCATATTAAGGAGAGCCTGCAGTTCCACAGGTTGTTCCCACATCTCTGCTCAAGGGCTGATGCCAATTGACAATCTCAACTACCAGGTCATTGGCCCTATCTCTGCCTTGTAACCTAATAAGGCTCAACTGGTTTTCTTCTAAGATTTGTAGATGTTCAACTTGCAAACTACGCAATTTCTAGCTAACCTCTTCAAATAATACAGGCATGCTATCTCAATGTCATCCAAGATCCATTTGATTGACTGGTTCTGACAAGGAGTCCTCAGGAAGGAGAAATCACTTCATCGACTACCTGTTGTATACTGTCTTTAACAATGTTTTTGAACTGTCATTGACCCGGATGGTCGGACCATTTGGCCTGGAAACCGTCTGGACAACTGGTTCCGTTTCACCCCTAACCCGTTATTGGGTCAAAACCCGTTGACTTCGTCAAAAAACCGCTGACCTGGGAGGTCGAACCGTCGACTCGTTTGACCTGGCCAGCGGTTTGCAATATAAAGTTGCAGAGAGGAGAACTCAGATCTGAGATCCAGTCAGACACGAACTCAGATCTGTTATCTAGCACAAAGAGGAGAAGAAGAAGAAGAAGAAGAAGAAGAAGAAGAAGAAGAAGAAGAAGAAGAAGAAGAAGAAGAAGAAGACTTTCTTCTACAGGTGTTTTAGAGAAATCGATCTCAGATCTGAGATCCGAGAACTCAGATCTCAGATCTGAGATCCAAGAAATCAGATCTCAGATCTGCATCTTTTGCCGCTGCCTCGCCATCACCGTCGCCGCTATCGTTGCCGATGAGCATCCAATCATCTTCCTCTTCCTTCTTCTTCCCTCCTTCTCTCCTTCTTTCTTTTTTTTCTTTCTTAGCCGACAACAGTTCTCCTTTCTCCTTCTGCTTTCTGGCTTTCTCAGCCGACATCTCTTCTTTCTTATACGAGGTTTGCATATTAGGGCAAATCTCATATAAACATTTGCTCTAATATGCAAACCGTTCAAACCGTTCGACCCGGATGGTTGAACCGCTGAACGGTTCCATTTCCAGGTCGGTTTTTAAAACCTTGGTCTTTAAACAAAATATATCGTTTTCCTAAGATTTGCGATAGAGCCTCAATAAATATATATTTGTTGTTTGGTTTTCAGTTTACTTTGGCTAAAGATGCATTACCGGATAATGAATTATATCACCCAATTCCCACCTAATTAGGGGTGCTCATGATTCGGTTAACCGAACTGTGGGCCTTTTTATAAACCGAACCAGTGGTACCAGTTTTTGGAAAACCGGTAACTGAAACCGAACTGAAGCTGATCGGTTAACCGGTCAATCATTCAGTTAACCATCGGTTTGGCAGTTTTTTGGTTTTCATAATATTATATATAATAAATAATATATAACGAATATAAAATGTTATATCATAAATAATAAATAATATATTATATATTATAAATATATATATATATATATTTATAATATATAATACTCATATATTCATTTATAATATATAGATAATATAAAATATATGAAAAATATATATAATATACATAAATATATAATATATAAATATATGTATTCAGGTTGGTTCAGTTAACCGACAGTTTTTTCTATTGGTTAACCGAAACCAAACTGGTACCTTCGGTTTTCCAAAATACTGAACTGTTCAGTTCGGTTAACTGGAAAATTTTACCAAAAGAATGTCGAGTGAAATGTTGCCTTAGTTTTTACCCACTTTTTATTCTATCTGCAATTATTTGCAATAGGAAAAATACAAATGGAAAATTCTCCACCATGATCAGTTGGTCCAACCATTTCGGTTTGGTTTACTTGAAAAATGAAATCCATATTCAAGTGGTGCCCTCTCCACATTGCCCAGAATCTCCTATTCTCCTTGCCTTGCAAGACAAGTAAAATTTCTCTCCCGCATATGTCCAAAACTATCAATTCTTGACAAAATGAAACTGTATTTACTTGTTTTTCTTCTTGATTTTCTTCCTTCACCAATGGAGATATATTACTTCTTTTTTTGGTAATATCTTCAAGCATGCACCTTTTACCAATCTTTGCTTACATAAACTGACATATGTTTAGATTCCAGGCATTGTATTCTCACGAGGACCTGCTGTTGCTGTCCTGATCCTTTTGGAGTCGGAGGGTGAGACTTATGCTGTTCTCACAGAGCAGGTATAATTTTGTACTTTTAGGTACTGCATGATGCTTTCACACACATTTCTCGATTCTTATTAAACCATATATAATACTAGAATTCAGGTTATACTCCTATTGAGCTGTAAATATACTAAGATTTATGCTTCATGAACACTTGGGCATTTTTTTACTTGTATTTTAGTTGAAAAATATATTTCCACAATACCTCTGATAAACACACATATTTGTAGGCAAGAGTTCCTGTTGGGAAGTTTATTTTAGAATTGCCAGCTGGGATGTTGGATGATGACAACGGTGATTTTATTGGCACCGCAGTTCGTGAGGTCTCTTCCTGTCTCTGTGAACTTTTCAGACACTTGAGAAACATAATTACTCCTCATCTAATCATCTCTCTTTCCACTGTTTTACCTTTTTCCTGTCTCTAATTTTGTGCTTTTATTGGCATTGTATTACATTTCCCATCATTGGTGTCCCCCTCAGGACATTATGTTAATTTGGAGAACCATAGATATTAACTTTATACTATTTCTTCGGTCTGTAGATGTTATGTATGCTTCCATATTAGTTCTGGTATTGATGAGGGAACATGCACATTACATTAACTGTGTTAGATGGAAGTTGGAACAAGTAGGATCTTATTGAACACTTTCCTTTCTAACTATTTACCAAGAACCTTGACTTCCAGTCTGTAGGTGTTATGTATGCTTCCATATTAGTTCTGGTTCTTACACTTCCAGTCTTAATTTGTTCTAAATACAAATTTCTTGATTGGCATGGATGATTGGGCATACTGATGAGTGATGATGACTCAGAGTATGTGACTGGTTGCATGCTTCTCAAAATGGACAAATTTCCAACTTGTTTGACATATTTAACTTTCATGCCTCTTTATGTTGATATTTGAAGAACCCCAGGTTTAAGCTGAGTGATAGTCATTTTCAATTTAATACTAATCAGATAATTTTGACAGGTTGAAGAGGAGATTGGTATGCATTTAAATCTGGATGACATGGTTAACCTCACAGCCCTCCTGGACCCTTCAACTGGAGGGAGAGTTTTCCCCTCACCGGTATGTTACTTCCTTAATCAAATATTTCCATCCCCATTTTTTCTATGCATACCTACATATTAAGAATTAGAATGTAGTAAGGTCCACCATGCTACTTTCTCAGTCAAGTTATAAATTTGTTTTTCCTTTAGTCTCGTTATATTTCTTCATCATTTAAGTATCATTCCATCTCAATTCTCCTCTGTTTAGGGTGGATGCGATGAGGAAATTAGCCTTTTCCTGTATAGAAGTCGTGTGGATTCTGAAACTATATCAAAACTTCAAGGAAAAGAAACAGGTCTTCGTGAGCATGGGGAGCTGATAAAAGTGCATGTAGTTCCCTATGATAAGCTGTGGCGTGCAACAGCTGATGCAAAGGCTCTTACAGCAATTGCTTTGTATGAGATGGCGAGGAGAGAAGGGCTTCTTCCTCCTTGAAACTCATCTGACCTCACTAGCCACTGAATCAGTCTATGGTTCTTAGTGAATTGCTGATATGCTGCCACCTGTTCATAAAGATCATTTAGAACCTTTGATGCATTCATTCATTGATCCGGTGATCCCGAAAACTTCCCATAGCAGACCCATAATATTGTAGCGCATGGTATTACAAATAAAGCTTCAATAATTAGAAATTATTTCGTATGGTATTACAGTAATTTACTTTTAAATAATTAGTTTCATTTCAAAGAAATGAAAATCCAACGTAAGTCAACGGAAGACAAAGCCAGGTTGATGGCGTTGCTTTGACAGCACTCCTTATTTAACTTATTGTTCCTTCACATGAAAATCCAACGGAAGACCGATTACTAATCTACTTCCACTCTAGTCTCTTCGGTTTTCATTACTGGTTGGGACAGGATTAGGTTAGATCATAGATGTCTTTTGCTTCATACCATCGAATCAATGCGTCGTACCATGAAAGTTACTCGAAGAGTTGGAATTAAAAAGCGTGCATTGAATCAAGATATGTTTGATCGAATAGAAGATGGGAGCTCTGAGCAGGCGTACTAAACATGATGAGCTGCCTTGGATTCCATTGGTTGAAAATTGCATCCATGAAATATTTTATACTTTTCACTGTGTGATTGACAATAATGCATGATAGCCTCCTATTCTTTAATTGGGGTTCTGCTGACAGACAAGCCCTGGTGGCTACATTCTTGTCTCAATTGCTTTGCTTTGTGGAATTCTCCCAAACGTCGGACGTCGGTATCTGATATCAGCCCAGTTGAGTTGGGTGGCACATTTGGCAGCAGCACGCAGTTCGTCCCACCCACTGAGTTGTAGTAGATGTTTAGACAGTTTAGTAGCTCACTTAATGGGTTTGTTGTTTGTGAGTTATGCCAAAGCCAACCTGTTCGAAATTTGAATGGAGGCGTCGCACTCATGGGGCATCATTCATCTGTCCCTTCGGGATCCCGTGTTTAGGTGAGTACATTATTATCAAGGGATAATTACTTACCCTGTTGTATATTTAAGGAATTACTAAATTGTACAGTGTACTTTAAAATGAAAGCATTTTTCTCAACATCTGCTGCATTTTCAACTACCCCAAACCATTGTCATTACCTCATCTGAAAATTTCAAATATCCGCAATTGGTTGATATCTTTGCAAATTAAGATATCAATCTACTCTATTAAACAGATTGCTTTTGCAACCAAAGATGGCCTAATCTCTACCCGCATTCGTTTGAGAATATAAAATGTTTGTATACCCGTCTACCTGGAGCAGGACACACTTTGAAAAACAAAGTCTCCAGAAACGCTCTTAGTCTCAAATTCCCGAGTTTCTGAGAGAGAAAAAAGACGATACAGGTAAGTCTTCTTAGTCATCCCTTGGCTGTAGAAGGAATGAGAGTAGTTTTGTTTGTAGCAGAGTAGGGTGACATGAGAGAGAGAGAGAGAGAGAGATGATGACCTGTGCGAGAGAGATGAAACAGGAAAGGGGGAAGGGAGAAAGGGTGACAATGGACATCCACTTTATATATACTAGCGGAGTAGCGGTTACCTGTGCAGTGCACAGGATGCTTTTTTAAAATGTACTTTTTAAGGAAAAAAAATCAAGTAACAATGATTATATATTTCTAGTTCTTTACAAATAAAATAGTAGAAAAATAATTTTTTCCCTTTTTAGTTATCGAACCTCAAACTTATTCCTTTTTATATAGTTTATATATTATGAGTTCATAATCAATGGCCTAGCATGAGAACCAACTAATGATGGCTTAGTTGATGGGTTCTCCATGGTTTTTAAAACCGATTCGGAGACTGAACTAGTCAGGGGTCCGGTTACTGGGTCGAATAGTCCGACCGTTCGAACTGAACGGTCGGCCTGTTTTGACAAAAAATAAAAAAAAAACAATCAAAACCATTCAAATGGTTAATTGCTCGGGTCAGCGGTTTGCTGACCAAAATCTACGATTTTTGAAGAAATTCCAATTTTGGAAATAACAAAAACTGGTCACCTGACCGGTTCCTGGTTTTTCCAGTCCAGCCCGATTTTGAAAACCATGGGGTTCTCTGTCTAGTTGTAGTGGAGGCCTAGGATCAAAACCCATTGCTACTAAGAGGGTTCAGGGATGGGTTATACCCCCCCGCCCCCCCAATTGTGTAGCCCTATAAAGCCAAAATATGTGCTTAATAAGAGATCAATAACCAAATTGGAAAACAACAATTACAAAATTGAGCTCATAAAGGTAACCAAAGGCTCACTTTGGAAAGAGTACAAATATAAATATGTACAAAGCAAATACATACAAAATATAAGGTTTTGCACTCTAAATTTTTGTATTTGTACTCCTTCCAAATTGAGCCAAAGGCTACCATTAAGTGCATTCTTACTACATAACCCATGGAAAGGAGCAATGGCTTCTTTAGACTTTTATATAAGGAGAAAATTGCTTCATCCCATTTATTGGTAGACAAATTTGGGTTTTGACATTAGTTTAGGTCCAAGCTAGGGTTCATATTTAGGTTAATCCTAACCTAACTCAACCAATCCATCTAATTTACACCTCTACTTTCTTAGAGAAAGCCAAAATGGGTTAAAAGGGATTTAAGAGGAAAAGAAGGATTTAATGGAGAGGGGATGATAGTCATATTATAGAGTAAATATAGATTTTATGAGAGATAATGAAGATCCATTAGGGTTTTAATTTTGCCTTGTGTTTTGAATGATTTCATTTAAAAAATAAATATGCACAGATGTGAGAAAGGAGAGGAGGAGGCACACATGAGCTCTATGGTGAGAGGACCCCTCACTTCCCCTCTTTCCTCTTTCTATATGTACTAGTGGTGACCCGTGCGATGCATGAGATGTTTAATAATATACTTTTTAAGGGAGAAAAATGAAGTAACTGTGATTCACCAAAGTTTTTTTACATATTTCTAGTTTTTTATATGTAGAATAGTGAAAAGCATCAATTTTCTTTTCTTTTTTATTTATTGAGCTTCAAACTTTTCCTTTTATATAGCTTATATATTATGAGAATCACATTTCATGCCCAAGGAAGGATCCAAAATCTGCTCCCACTGAAAATGGCACAGTGAAGGATGGAGCAGAATCAGCAATGTTCTTCAAAAGAACTTGACCCTTYGCAAGAATCAACTGGACGGCTTGTGAGTACAGCTCCAATCAATCTTTTCCCAAAAGATTGAAATCAAGATC